>JBBBDQ010001243.1:2977500-3057500 GCA_037127315.1 Ascarosepion bandense | reverse complement strand
AAAACACATACCGGTTCACCTTCACAATACAGGAAAATGCTAATATATTACACCATGAAACTAATAAACGGAAACTTCAAATTGTTGAAGCTCTCTGCATCAAAACCAACCAACCAACCAACCAACCAACACCCAACAAATTTATTACGAATATAGCAACATTATTAAAAATCATTTAAGTTTTAATGCCATATTAGATTTTTACTAATTCTTTATATTGAAACACTTGTTTTGCAAATCTTTTAATTTTTTAAGTAATTACAGAGCCGTTCGCGCTTGTTTTTCAAAAATCACCATCACAAAATCATGCATATTTTTCGCAATAACAGTAAATTAATCATTGTAACTAATCAGTGAAGACAATCTTGGAAAAGTTCGAGTGTTAACAAAACCTTCAATAACATCTCTCATATTAACATATGAATTTCATATTAAATAATACTATATATATATATATATATATATATATATTGGATTTATTTTCTTTTTTATTTCACTGATTTGATTTTTTTATTCTTTATCTTAATTTTCCACTTACCTATATATAAACAAGAACTTGGCCCTTAAAAACAAAAGGAACTCTATATGTAAAGCAACAAATTTATTCGCCTGAAGAGAGTCGATCTTAGATTCGAAACACGTGTAGCGTCACAAATACCATTATGGACACTTAAAATATCATAATATGTATAATATCTTTACAGAACAATAAATATACACTTTAAACTAAACGTCCACGGCATCTCACAATTTTTATTCTATACCAATTTCTCTCTTTGGGACAACCCTATTTTCTTTTCTTTATATATATATATATATATATATATATATATATATATATATATATATATATATAGTTCTAGTTTTGATGTTAGGAGCTCGATCTCAAAGTTTGTAAAAGTATTTTCATACATCCTGCATATATATTACTCAAATGATATTTTCAGTGGATACTCTTATTTGAGTAGACGCTCAGTTTATGTAATATACAGTATATGTATTTTAGTATATCAGCCTCGATATTCGAGAACTTTTATTAGAGAAAAATATGCGCTATTACACAGAAGAAAATAAATAAATCCACTGCTTAATAAATAAATGGAGCGTCTACTCAAATACGAGTATCCCCTAAAAGTAATGTTTATGTAATAAAAGTCTGTTGGTTTAATAAATAAAAAGAATCCCCTTTCTTAACAATAGATAATGTGGGGAAGTTTGTCCCTTAACTCGGAAGAGTTATGCCGACTTCGGAATTTTATGAAGGTATTATTGTGATGTCTTCACTCTTCGGGGATTTTATTTCTTCTGATTCTGAAAAGTGAAGACATCACTATAATGTCTTCACGAAACTTTGAAGTCGGCTTAACTGCTCAGTTAAGTGACAAACTTCCAGACATTAATTCTATTAACGCTCTATCTCGATATCGAGCACACCACGACGAAACTCTGCTTCTCAAAATGCCTTTCTACAAGGAAAAACCCCCCCAGAAAAACACACTAGCAAAAACAAAAAAAAAATAGCATTTTAGGCACGAAACACCATCACAACTTAACACGCACACACAAATACACACATATATACATTACTGGCCATAATTATTAGGCAACCCCAGTTTTTTTAAAAGAAATTATGTATTTCATAGTATTTTTAGTATTTATTTCCAAATGGAAATAAAATGGTTCCTTTGTTATTATTTGCAAAATTTTACAATGCAAGGAAGCCAAGATGAACTAGTCCGAATCACCCTCAATTTTCTTCATTCTTTCATTGATGAAACTGCAATAAAGGTAATTACTAAATAATTATAAACATTTGGTGCACATGTTATTGTGCAGTATTAACAAAAGAATTATTTTCATTTACAATTATTCACTTGGCAATAAATACTAAAATATGGTATGAAACACATCATTTTTTTGAACACTGGGGTGGCCTAATAATTATGGCCGGAAGTGAGTGTATATTAATAAATATACATTTTATCCTACGTCGATGGAACGACTCATAGTTATATATATATATATATATATATATATATATATATAAGATTACTGTGTCGAAATCCATCTTGCCCATTTCCTATTTGCCCGTGCGTTGAATATTTCTGTTATATTTGGTCTGCTGCGCCGGCTATATATCCTGCAGTTCTGGACAAAATCCAAAGAAGGGTTTGTATTGTTATCGATCCTGACACAGCATGTTCACTTCAGTCAAAATCCTCCCGCCGTGTTGTGGTTTTCGTGTCTTTTCTATAAATATCTCCATTGTAGGTGTGCTGATCCTTGGTTTCTCGACCACGAGAATTTAAACGTACTACTAGATTGGCTATTAGGTCTCATCGTTTTCAATCAGTCTATCGCAGAAAGTAATGGCAACCTACTTTTACCTATTCAGTCATAGATCGAAAGAGACATTACAGCTGGAAGATAAAGTGGTTTGCGTAGGGCCAACATCCCTACCTGTAAAAAAGATAAGTTAGAGAAGCATATCGACAACCCCCCCCCCCCCCCCGGTAGGTCTGGAGAGATAGAGAGAGAGAACCGTAAGTTCTGGTCTAATAACTTCTGTTCTCGTGCTTCTTACCTCTAGAACGTTCTTCCGATTTCTTACTTCCCTACCACCCACAATCTTCAAACATTTAAATGAAGCGTCAATCGCCATCTTATGTCATTCGGAAATCTGTTTTTTTATTTCTTTTTTTTCCCATTAAAGTGTTCTCATTCTCTTCCACAACTTGAGTCTTAGTAGTATTACCGTCTTTCTTGGGGGAAATTTATATATATATATATATATATATATATATATATATATATATATATATGTGTGTGTGTAATAGCGAGCATAAAGATCAGAACGATGTTCAGAGAAAGTCTAAATATGAAATAACTTTATTTTGAAGCTTGAAAGAGCATTTATGTACCCAATTATATATTCAAAAGACATTTATATACCCGATTTTATATTCTTAACCTAAAAATTTCTTCAATAATGCAAAACAATTATTACATTTTATGAATTTATTTAATCGTTCTGATGTTTTTGATCGTCTATTTTTTCAGAATGTTATATAATTATTCTTATAACTTTATCAAAATAAGCTTTTTAAGCTTTATATCTTGGAATAATATAATTTACTTTTATTTTCTTGATAAAATGTTTTAGGAAGCTTTAAAATAAGTAAGTTATTTCACATTTACACATTTTTAACATCGTTCTGATCTTTATGCTCGCTCCTATATATATATATATATACATACACACACACTAAATCGTTTTAAGTGAGATTTAAATTAAATTAGGCCAGTGAACAGTTGTATTAGAAAGTGCTCAATACATGCTTGATCACACACACACACACACACACATATATATATATATATATATATATTGTTGAGTAGCTGACACCCTTGCAGCATTCTCAACCATGAAATGGCTGATGGTCTGAAATGGTCTATTTAAGTAAAGAATAGTAGCATTCGAAATGGAATATTTGAGTGTCATTCGAATAATATCCGGACTGATTACTTCGGTGAATATTGCGATTTAAACCGCGACTCTTTGTGATATAAGTTTTCGTTTACCAATCATTGTAACTATTATACTTTTCTCTGTATATTCGTTTAGCACCAGATATAGTGCTGAATAATACCAGAACACTTTCTCTGTGTTTCGTATCCACCTTGGCGATACAACAGTGTGTGTGTGTGCGTGCGTGTAAAAATTCAAATACCTGGGAAGTGTTATAACAGAAGACGGAAAGTGCGACACAGAGATCCGAACGCGAATTGGCATGGCGAAGTAGGCATTCCAGAAGTTGAGTAAAGTATTAAAAAAAAGGACAATTTCACTAGAAACTTACTGGATTGTTATTTGATGTCAGTTCTTCAATATGGCAGTGAATGATGAAAAAAAAATCATCAAAGATGAAGAAAAAACTTGAAGCAACTCAAATGTGGTTCTACAGAAGGATGCTGCGAATATCATGGATCGAGCATGTGAGCAAGGATGAGCTTTTGGAAATGATGGGGACGAAAAGGAAATTAATACTGAGCATCAGGAAGAGACAGCTGAAGTTCCTGGGACATGCAATAAGGAAAGAGGGCTTGGAGAACCTGATACTAACAGGCCAGATAGAGGGAAAAAGAGACAGGGAAAGCAGTAGATAACATATTTAAAAAACCTAATCAAGTGGATGATGGAATGAGGGTTGCATGGTGTAACAGGAGAAGGTCTGCTAAAAGCCACCAATGATAGGGAGACATGGAAAGCCATGATCTTCTATGTCCT
Source organism: Ascarosepion bandense (assembly GCA_037127315.1). Taxonomy (NCBI): domain Eukaryota; kingdom Metazoa; phylum Mollusca; class Cephalopoda; order Sepiida; family Sepiidae; genus Ascarosepion; species Ascarosepion bandense. The sequence continues at coordinate 3,053,212 of JBBBDQ010001243.1, read as the reverse complement.
GAAAGGACAGGGCACATAGAAGAAGTAGAATCGTGGTAGGAAGAAAGCTCATCTCGCAGGCTAATAGAGTGAATTCGTTGTTGGCGGGCGCTCCTTCAGTTATTTTAAAATTCCGCTTGCTATTGTAGTTCTACCCTAAAGCACTTGTGAGGAAGGCAACGAATGAACCTGTTGACTTCTTTGTTTGATACTATTCATGAGGTTGTTAGTTACATGTATGATTTGACAAGGATAATCATACTGAGTAAGCTTTATCATAATAATTAGTGTTGTATCACCGAGGTGGAAGTACGATACCAGATGATGTGTGCTGAAGTAACTACAGCACAATAGCTGTGCTAAAAGATATTAACCCTCTAGGGCCATTCGTATCATATTTGATACAGTATTTCCCTATAAGGAAACATTTGGTATTCATTGACTGAGCAGTCAGTACTGCTTTCATTTGAAATTTATAAAATATTTCTCTTAAAAAATTTTTCAGGAAAATATTTCTTTCAAGGCTTGTTTTCATGCTGTATCAAATATGATACGAATGGCCCTAGAGGGTTAAGTACAAGAAAGACAAACGCAGATAAGATAGAACAACAATAGTTAGAAAGAGAGGAGACGTTAAGCTGTTAGAGTCGCAGAGAACACAGTCTGATAATAATCGTCAATGACACTCCGAACCCCTGACTGCTATTACTCTTTATTTATATAGCTTTTTCGGTCCACCGACCATTCCATCTTTGAGAGCACTAAAGGGGTATCAGCTGCTCTACAACACTTAGTATATAATATAATCATACTGAATAAGCGGAATAAACAAACATGAACATAAAGAAAAAAACCAAAAAAAAAATGACTTTGCATGAAAAAAAAAAACAGCTAATCAGACTCACCTCGAGTTCCTGATTTTTCAAATCATTATTTACCCGAATTTTGTACAAAACCGGCAGAAGTTTGCGCGTCTGTAATATAAACATTATATCAAGGACTAGTTTATTTTATGACTCATGGTTAGGCCACTGAATGACTGAACGCAAGAGCCAATGCAAATAATCAACAAAAATACTTAGAATATTTCACCTTTCTTACTTTAGTCTGATGAAGTGCGTTACATAATTTTTTTCTCACTTTGTCTTCCAATGCCATTGACTTCATTGTAGTTGTTTCCCATTGTTTTTTGTCAATACTTCCGGCTAACATAGAAATTGGAATATGCAGAGTCATGCTTTAAAAGGATATATCTCTACTTTTAATGTGATTTTTATGACGTACCAGTCCTTTGCGGGAGAGGTATTTAAAACCGATACATATTTTGAATTGTAAGAATTCTTTTTTGTGAGTCAATACTGCATTAACTGTTTTTTTTAATGAAAATAATTACGAATTATTTATGACAATAGAGAAATAAATTTAAAATATTCTTTAATTGTCTTACCTCACTGTTTATCCATGCAGGCAGAAGAAGAAAGAGGCTCATATAGAAGATTAACGCGATCAGAAGAAGGCTAAAGAATACGGATTCGTCAACAGAATTTGATAAATAGATAGCTTGATAAAATATGACGCAAAAAAGTGGAATTCCCGCCAAAAGTGTCAGGAAGATTATGTATGTGAAGGAACAATCGAGAGTAGTAATGACGTCACATAGTTCTTGAAAACGAAAACGGTACTTGGCTAAATCTTCGGTTAAATATCCATCCAGAGTAACTTCCTCGATGCTGATTCTCAAGTTATTCAAATTCTTTACAATTAAGTAACACATTAAGCAAAAGAAACAGGTTGCGGAAGTACAAATGGCACTATTCAGATACACAACTGGTAAGTCAAAGAGAATCTTCAGCCAGAATGGCAGTCTGTTCTTGAGAAAACTCGGCCACCTGCCGGACAACTGTAGTTCCGACAAATTAGGTGACAATAGGTGACAGAGAACGTGGAATATGACACTTAAAAGGGGTAACAGTATTGTCAACACAAACATGGACACGACTATTCGGTGTAAATTACCGAAGCATTCAACGCATTGGCGAATGAGTTTGTCTTGCTTCAGAAACAGCAGAGGAATTCTGCAACACTTGTTGAGACCAACCCAGAATACAACTATCTTGGTGAGGTTTTCCAGAGACCAAATTGTCCATTGTATTTTCATGAAGAATATTGACCCTAGACCGTCTTTTGGATCGAAGGTTGTCAATGACCGTAGCAAGTTAAGAACTATGAGCGAAAATACAAAAAAGAAGTGAAATTGCCACAGGATTGACAAAACGGAGCAACGTTTTTCGTGACTTGGAAAAATTCCACAAAATTTCAGGGAAATGATAAGTAATTGTATTTTCTTGTAAATAAACGTGTTCCAAAAAGGAATCTTGCTGCGAGTCTCTGAGAAATTATCTCCTGTGAATGAGTGCATATTTACTTCACTTGTGATATTTCCTTCTGTTATAACGTTTACAATAGGCTTCACCCGGCTTGATCTATGCATTTTTAAGGCGAACTATATATTATATATAGCCTACCTTAAAAAGCGTACTATAGCGAAGTATTTTTATAACTGTCTTGGAAGGGTTAGGGAAAATAATTAGTTTCGATTAATAGCCGAATACTTATATCGATAAATATACTCTTACTGAGGTAAGGACATCATTGAAACTGGATAGGTCACATACTATAATGGCACCAAAATATCAGTTTAATTTTTAATTATTGATAAATGATATTTTATTTACATGTACATAAATAATATTTTATTGATCTCTATTACATACATCCAATAATTCTAAATTCATATTTCTATCTGTTTATGTCAGTATACGTACATTTTAGTATTTTTTTTCTTCTTTTGTTTATAAAACCTCGCATCTCCATTAAAATTAATACAGATAACAGAATTGATTTGATCTATATTATTTTTATTATATATATATTGCCGTACTGAGATTTGTTAACTCCCATCTTTATTTTAAATAACAACCACATTCAAGCTCCATCGTCTAGTACGATGCTATTTCTGGAACTTGCTTTGTTGTACATATACATAAGAAAAAAAAGCTAACATTTTAAAGGGTAAGAGTTTTTTTTACACTCAGAAATGTACAGAAGTATACTTTTCAGAAAATGAAAAGCTTAATTACCATTTAATTATTTATAAATAAAGTGAAAACACGAAAGGTTACTTGATGTAATTTCAACAATATTTTTATTCCATTCACAATTTATAGTTTAAGAAGTAACATTCAGTATCTTTTAGGTTAAGAAAGGCAAACCGTGAGAAATAGATATTGACGAAAATGCAATCCCAAACGACTATCTTTTTTGAAAATAGTGCTTCAAGAATGGATTCCGGACTTAGAATTTATTACAAGAATTTTCTGTATTATTTTTCACGATATGAAATCATTTACCCTAACTCTTTAATGCCCAATTTCATAATTTACTGATTTCTTTGAGTATTTAAATGAAGGGATTTTTAAAGCAAATTTTAACTTAAATGTAACCTTAAAATTTGTTACCTCTAATGCTAAACCTATTTAATTTAATTTTCCAATAAAATAGTTAATTGATTTGATTATGACATACTAAGTCGATATTTTGATGTTAAACAGTGTTTTTGTAAAGTATTGAAATACTTATTCAAAAGTGATACTTTCATTGCGCTATTCAAACATGAAATTTTAATCTTTTCAAAAGTATCCCCACTCACAAATCATTAACATTTCTTTATATGGATTTCTAAATAAGAATATACCGTGAATATATCCCACTTACAGGTCTTCTGTAATTCTTAGTTTATTATTATTATTATTATTATTATTTGGATTTATTGAACTTGTTTGAGAATGTGTCTCCTATTTTTCTACTACATTTAGTCTAGTAGATAGACTACGGTTTAAATACCCGAATTTCACTTTTCGTTAGAATCAATTTTTATTTCTATTTTCAAGTACTTAGTTTCACAAACTTGGCAAAAGAATAAAACTTATTTCATTTTAATTTCAGATTTACGGTTAGTATTCTTATTTTCAGTTTAATGTCTAGGAATTTTTTTTCTTAAATACTGTTTACAATACTGTTGTTAGAAACACTATAGGTATGGCGGCCCAATTTGTATACCAGTTCCTGTTTACTTATACTTTTTGAGAAAATAGTCAAGAATTTATGAAAAGATCGGTTAGAAATGGTTATTTAAGAAAAAGTCTTATCACGTCGATAATTTTGAAAGAATTGAGTTCAAAAAGATTTTAGCTGAGGCTTTGAAACGCACTTTTTTTTGGTTCCTAAATTTATTTTTCCAAGCAATAATCGGTTAAAATATTAATCCATTTTTTCTTATTAGCATGAATTCATGACAAGACTAAAGACTGACTGGTATACCTTATCACCTGACTTGAAGTTGGAAAAATACAATTATACGTTCTTGATTCACTCTACTAAGTCAAAGGTAAAACTTTATATGAAGATCACCTCTTCATAAGTTTTAGGCAATCCAGTGAAAGAAAATATGGTGATAAATAAAATGGTAATAAATAAAAAAAAATGCAAAGTTAAGAACTCGAAAATATAATTAAAAAATCGGTAAAAAAACTTTTATAGGAAATAAGTAGTAAGTATTTTAAAGAATATGGAAATAAACAAGCAAGAAAAGCATAAAATAAAAAAGGCATAGAAAGAAAATGAATAATCAGAGTAAACTAAACGAAATAAAATGTAACTAAAAAAAAAACAAAAAAACAGAAAAATATTAAAGGAAAAGAGATTGTTTGGAAAACATATTAAAATAAGAATAATCTTTGATTGAAAGAACATGAGAAATGTAAATATATTGAAACAGAAAGAAAAATGAAAGAAACAAACGAGAAGGAAAGTAAAAAAAAAAACTAAAAGAGAGTGAAAAAATAAATAAATAAAAGAAATCAATGAAAAAAAAATGAAAGATACAAAGAAAAAAATTAAAGGAACAAACGAAAAGAAAATGAAAGAAAAAAACAAAAAAAAAAATGGAAAGAAAAATAAAGCAAACAAATACACGAAAAAGCAGAGAGGAAGCGAAACGAAACGAAACGAAAAAAAAAAGATGAAAAAATGAACTATATAAAAATAATAAAGAAAAGGCGTCTCAACAATGAAAGTGATAAAACTTGCACGGTTCTAGTTAAAAGAAACAAAATTTAAGAAACTGACTAAAACGCAAAGAGGAAAAAAAAGGCGAAACGAAAAAGCAAAAATGTGTAGCTACTTAAAAAATAATAAACAAACTGCGTCACAAAAATAAAAGTGATGTGATAAAACTTGCTCGATTCCAACTCAAGTAACAAATGATTAGTTTTGTTGTTTTCTGCTTGGGTTGAACATTTCTTTGGTTGTCAGAGAAAGAGATCGACAATTCGTCCTTGAAAAATTAATGTTTCATTTCTGTCTATCTCGTTGAGTTCAGCCATTTTCTGGAGCGACACACAGTGAAAGCTGAACGAGTGTAAATCACTGTTCCAACTGCAATTCGCTTTCTGTTTAAAGAAGCAGTGGTTGAAACTGATAAAGCAGAAAAGAAAGAGACAGTTGAAAAAGGGTAGACTTTATCAAAGAAATGAAAAGGACACCAAATGAGAATAGTTGGGGGGGGGGACTAGCCTTATCGATTTTTACACTGATAACAAGTAAGCTTTACTGAGCAAATACTGTCTGTAACTTTTCGCGCTCTGTATGTTCAGCGACTTCATCGTAAATTATTGCGCTTATTTGAAATCTTCGCTGTAGCTATTTTGCGGCGAAATCAATGAAGCGGAGTTCTCAGAAGAAAAACGTGCGTGTACGAAATAGAGAGGAGTAGGCTGTTGACGATAATGGAAAAATCGGAGCATATATGTCATCGAATGAGAAAACGACTTATGAAATATATTCTGAATTTCTTTTCATCTGAAGCGGAGTGAATGCTCTTTATATTAAGTGGGAAAGATCTCTGTTCTTGTCAAAGGATCTCAGAAAGATTATATTTATTAGCGAACAGTATTTACATTATTCGGACTACTGTCCTCATCTTTGTTGCCATTTGTATGACATTTCGGCCGTTGTACGGTCCAGCCTTCTTCAGGTGCTAGGAATTTCAAGCTGAACTCTTTATGGCCATTATTTAGTTCCTGACTTGACTCTTAGATTTGTAAGTTTAATACCAGGTTACAGCAGTAGTGAACAAGCAACTTGCAGGGTTAAAGCGAGACAACTTATGACTTCCAATTGAGGCTTCCCGCAAAAAATGGAGTTCATATACCTCAGTGATTGTAATAAAGGGTTCGATTCGAAATTCCTAGCACCGGAAGGAGGTCAGAACTTACAACGGCCGAAACGTCGTACAAATGGCAACAAAGATAAGGACAATAGTCCGAATAATGTAAATACTGTAAATACTACCTCATCTCAGAAATACAAACAAATATTTATTTCCGAAAATGATAAAAAAATTGGGAGCGACAAAGCTAATGAGAATCTTAATAAAATGAGTTTTAAAAACACAATTTAGAAGTCATGAACGTGTTTTTAAAGAGACCGAAAACTTGTGGTACATTCTAAATAAAACAATTAACCTTGGCAGACGGCAATTTACCAATAAATATAAATTTGAAAATGTTATTCTTGGATTGCCCTAACTTTGTCTACCAAGAGAATACATATTATTGTATAAAGCAGTATGAACGGAAAACTCCACAGTGTAAAGTGCAATAGCATTTCCCCTTTTTTGCGGAAAATGTTTAGTTCCTAGCCAACCTATGTTTCGCATCACGTACAACATACTACACTATCTCCCATGACAATAACAACAAAAAAAAACACTCTTGCGACGACAATAATATTTAGATTTGAAAGATGTAAAAATGGATGTTAATATGCATGCTTCAGATATATATGTAAAATAATTTGTTTATGAAAAAATATGTAGATTTGGAAAATATATATATATATATATATATATATATATATATATATATAAACAGATCCTAGCAAAAAAAATTAAGTTAATCATATAGTACTCTAAATCTAGTATATCCACCTCATTTATTCGCAACGACTCTTTTCCCCCGGTTAGAGATTTGAAAAAACAACATAGTTTACAAATTCAAGTGCTCTTTGGGAGATTGTATCTCCAACATGTTAAACAATATTTATGTTGGTCACACCACAAACTCGCTCTCACGACGTTTGACACGACATTTAAACGATAAATCTAACATCTTTAGACATTTAAAATATCATACCAGGCCACATACACAATTCCGCGAAATCCTCGTTGAAAACAAAACCAGACTTAAATATGAAAACAATAAACACAAACTGAAAATACTCGAAGCCATATACATAAAACAGCTAAAACCTAACCTGAACAAAATTAACTAGGTAATCTCCACAAACATTCTCAAATATCTATAATAGATAACAAAAGCGATTGGTCATCCCAATGGCTTTCCATTCTTAATACTTTTCGCCTCCACTCTCGCGTGGTCATGAGTGACGTCACAAGCTGTAGTACGATTTTCGCTTCCAGCACGCACACACGTGTTCACCAATCTTCCATACAAACAAAATAGACGACTACTACTATCGTTCGTCCGCAAACTGTTTAATACACTCAATACAATTGTCATCTTTGATAATGGCTGATGTACACCGAAAGCTCAGAAAGGATTAAATAAAAACATGTATCAATATTGTGATTTTCTTTTGTTTCAACGATAATGCTATGAGGCTTATCAGACGATATGAAAAAAATTTCCATAAATTAAATCGACAAAACTTGTCTATATTATTTAATGAAACATGCATCAATGAAAGAATGCAGCCTAAATACACACACACAATATATATATCCTGTCTAGTGCCCGAATTAATTTCTTGATGTTAAGTTAAAATTCTGCAAGGAAAGCGTTGTAATTCTTGTGCTTGGCTTAACAAAAACTACGGTGTATTTATTGATGAATTTCAACTTTACATCAAGAATATAATTAGAAAACTAGAAAGGATTATGTTATAACTCGCTACTGACGACCCAAGCGAGACCCTAAACATTCTAGCAGAACTCTGGGTATTTACCCAAATCTTTCCTCACTAAGGCAGAATGATATGCAGGGTCGATTTTTTAAAGTTGGATTCCCCGAGCACATACGCTCTGGACAAAAAGTCCCCACCTCTCGCATACATGAAATCAGTTCGTTGTCTATTTTCCCCCAGCCGAGCATCTGCCCGCAGACATAGCCCCATTTGGGTTCCTCTCCGAAGAGAGAGAGAAAAGGCTCCAGTTTGAGAGGAACTCCTCTTCATATTTACCCAGAGTCCTTCCACTGAGACTCTATGTGTTCGGGTTTTACGTGGGGAACCCGAGCGCGAACACTCGGACCAAACGTCAAAAGTTGCCCAGCTTCTGCATACACGGGATCGGACACTAAGCATATCTATGCCTCACAGCCTAGACTCCGTAGATGGAGCTCAGTGAAAACTTTGCTCGAAGACAGAGAAATTATCTGTTTCCCAGCCGAGGTTTTGTCCAAGGACCTAGTTCCGAAAATAGAAAGCTTGTCTGACTTGTCTTCGGCGGAAATCTGGTTATTTGCCTTCACACAAAAAAATGACATGTAACATAAAATCGGATTTTAATGTGGGACATTTCAAGCATGTACGCTAGTCTGGGTTCTTCTTTGCCCGAAGGCAGAGACTCTGACAAGGTTAAGGTTCACGTGGAATTCTGTGTACCTACCCTGAGTTTCCCCCCCACTGAAACAAAGTTGGGCTTTACGTGGTGAAACGAGGCGGACACTCGAGCCAAAGGTCAAAATTTTCCCAACCCCCGCATTGTCTCTTAATAAGATTTTTTAAGTCTTTGTCCGTAGACAGAGCTCCGAACTCTACTTGAAGACAGATAGCTTGTCTGTCTTTCTCAGCCGAGTCCCAGTCCGTAGATCGAACCTCGACTGAATTGTTTTCTGCTCGAAGACAAACTCGATTGATAGTTTCCTGTTCGGATGGGACAGCAGATATTTACCAATAACCTCCTCACTGTTAAGAATATTTTTTTGATATGCTTTTCTCATGACAAAACATAAATTTCCTTCAAAGGAACAAGATATCAAGATGTCAAGGAATTCCAAGAGAATGCGACGAGATGACTGCTCATTATCTCCCCAAAAAGGCTTCATGTAATGCTTCCACTAATATAAACGAGGCTTGACAAAGGGTGTGGTTTCAGAAGAGAAACTAAATGCACAATTGATACGTGTAGTAAATATATTTTTATAGCATCAGCCCCAAGACTTTTTGATTTGGCCATATAACAGAAAGAACATGAACTTTGGACAATTTATTTCTAAATAGCTGCTTATATATATATATATATATATATATATATATAAATTAAAATAGGATTAATTCAAGGATGTTGAATGACCATTTCGATATGAAATACCGGCAGGGGATAACACATCATCTCACCAACGAAAAAATCCTTTCGGAAACTGGAGAAAAATCAGTCTATTTTTCCTCTTTATATAGATTTGCAAAAAAATTAAAAAGAAATAAAAAAATAAAATAAAATAAAATAAACAAGAAAAGAAAAATTGGCATCGTCTGGGTTCGCAAAAAAGGAAAGAAAATTGTAACGTAAAAGGAACAGACGGCGTGTTGAATTGATATTAGGTTAAGCAAAAACGGAAAAAAGGTGGGAGGTAAGAGAATTAAAGGAAGGGAGGGAAAAAAGAAAAGAAATAAAAAAAATTTTGAAATATTACAGACGCTGGACATATTCAAAAACCTAACTTCCCAAAAAACGTGGAAGTATTAGAAAAAGGCCTTTTACTTAAAAAGGTATAATTATTTTTAAAGGGAATAAAACGATATAGGATTTAAAATAAATTTTTTTAAAAAAATTAGGTCATTTAATTTAAACTAAATAAAGATACCGCTAGGTATAAAACAAATTTCATTTACAATTATACATACATATATGTGTACACACACACACACACATATTTCTTCAATTATGAATACATATATACATACATACACACACAAACACACTTATATACGTATATACACATACATGCGCGTACACACATATACAAAAAATCCACACACACAATATATATGTACACACACACATATGTATACATATACGCAATATACACACACACACATATATATACATTATACATATGCACACATACACACACATATAAAAAAATATATAAAAAATTAATGAATATTATGAAGGGAAATATAAGTAGAGCATTTAAATAGCTAAAAAAATTTTGCACACATAAATACATATATATATATATATATATATATATATATATATACAAATATACACGTACACACACACAAACATACACATAAAAATTATAAAAAGAAAAATTAAAAATTAAAATTTAAAATCCGCCCTGTGACGGCACTTATTAATGAATTCCTTTCTAAGATTCAAAAGTAAGTCCTGATGAGGATACTTCAAAATCAGAATCTTCTCCAATAGGCATAGACGGCACCTCTCATGAAAATTTTTAGGGGTACAGGCTGAGCCTATTAGTTTCCAGCTAATTATAGGGTCCTGCCCTTCCTCCTTCATTTTCCAGAGTCTACGTGATAGTGCCGTCTGAAATCTTTGGTTGGGGTTCGAAAACGAGTACCTGTGGTTGTAAAGTCTCTGTTTGAAAGGGCCCGCGGACATACCAATATAAGTCCGGTAATTGTCTTCGTTGTTAGATGGAGAAATACGGGCTTCATAAATTACTTGGATGGATTTACATTTGCCATACACCGGGCAGGTATCCACAGAATTACAATTGCATTTATCAACAATTCCAGATTTGACGTCGGTATTATTTAAGTTCATTAATTTTAAAGTGTGGTACAATTATAGGATATAGTGATCAATATCAGAGATAGAGTGTATGTAAATATGAAAGTGAACATTGAAGTCAACACTCAGAGAGGCGACAGACTGTTTCTTGCTAGATGTAATCACCAGGTCTGACGATTGCACTTGGCATGAAACAGTCTGTCGCCTTTGAGTGTAAACTTCAATGTTCACTTATATAAGTTTTTTCGGACAACAAAATGCCAGTACATACTTAAGGTGGAACTTCTTTTCCTGAAAAGGCTTTTGCTGAAATAATGGGATTGCCTACTAAGTCTGTTTCATTTAGTTTCAACAATATAATGTACCGACAAATTGACAGTATTTTTATGGGCTCTTCTCTTGGTCCTACTTTTGCAAATATTTTTGTGGGCTTCTTTGAAAAAATATTTAATAAATATAAATAACCCGGCATTTTATGTTTGCTGTGTTGATGATACTTTTGCCTATTTTTCGTCACACATGAAGCTTTGTTGTTCTTTGACTTTCTTAATGATTTGCACTCTGCACTTAAATTAAATATGGAAGTTGAAAAGAACAATCAACTTTCGTTCCTAGACGTTTTGATTAAAAAAAAAAACATTCTTTCGTTACTTGTGTAGGAAACCTACTTTTAGGGGGTTCATATCTAGGTTGGGAATCGTTTGTTTCTAGGACCCGAAAGATCAATCTCATTAGAATTTTAACACACTATGTACTTTTGATCGTGAGGTTGACAATATTAGAAGTATTTTTTATAAGAAACGGTCCGCCACCGGTTGTCACTAGGATAATTAATTCAAAAGTTTAATCTTTTTTGGAGAATGAGAATAAAAGGTTTGGGCCATTAAAATGCCTCGTCTATTTGAAGTTACCATGGATTGGTTCTAATGGCCAATCTATTGTTGACAAGGTATCATCGATTATTTCTTGTCATTTCGGGGCTCTGACACCACGTGTAATTTTCTCTACACGACCAGCATTTCCTTCATTTCGTAAGTATGTCCTGCCTATCTTACAGTCGAGTAATGTTGTTTATAAATTTAAATGTCAGTGTGGTGCCGACTATATATGCTAGACGAGCCAAAGATTGGAGGTTCGTGTGTCACAGCATGTATCCCGCTCTATTCGTGGGCATCACCCTACTTCTGCCATTGGTGAACATTTATTGACAATAAAGGAATGTGGTGACTCTTACTCTTACTCGCTTTTCTGTTTTGCGCAGAGGTCGTTCTCTATTCCACCTCATTGACCTAGAGGTTTTTACGATAGAGTCAAACCCTCCTTCTCTGTGCAAACAAAAAAAACTCAAATTTCAATTAGGTTTATATTGATCTTTTGGTGAAGGTTTATGATGGGGAATTCCCCCGAACTTTTCTAAACATTACCTATTTTTCATCTATGAATTTTAAATTTTCTTCCGACAAATACCCATGACTAGTTCTGTCGGATGAAAGGCTCGCCTCGGGTTCTCCTCCTTTTTATTAAAGCGGACTTTTTGATCTTTTTGAAACTTTTTTCTGTTTCAATTGTTTTTGAGCGATATCATTAAACTATTTGTTTTTATAGTTTGTCATTTCTCACCATGGTTTTCTCTATATCTCTCTCTCATATATATATATATATATATATATATATATATAGTCGATGGAATAATTGTAGTCTACATTACGAAAAAATTAAAATAACACTGAAAAAATATTCAAATATATATTGAAACACTGAAGAATAAATTTTTTCAATAAAATCGCCATTGGATTCAACCACGGTCTGCAGACAACTTCTGAATCTCATGCAACTCTTTTGGGTGGTATCTTTGTTTAAGTTGGTGAACCTTCCCTAATCCTTACCTTCAGTTCATCGTTGGTGTTACAAGGAGATTTGTTGATCTCTTTCTCAACTGCGCACCATACTCAATAATCAAGGGGTTGCAGTATCGAGAGTTATCTGGCAAGATCTAAGGGGTGATGTGGTTGCAGAAATTGTCTGACAGCCACGACTGACTTCTCCTGCTTGTGTGGCATAATACAGAGTCTTGTTGCCAGACATGTGTCTTCCAGCAGCCACTCTCTTCACCCAGGGTGGTACTACCTCCTCATGGCACTTGACGTATGCGTGTTGAGTTTGAAGCCCTATGGGAAGATGAATGGAGACATAATTTCGCCATCACTAGTGATCACTCCAAACACAATGATGTTGACTGGATATATCAGCCAATTCTTTCCGAATACTCTGCACTGTCCTCAGATTGACACCCAAACGCTCTAAAATGTTCTTATTGAAGCTTCCGGCCTAAATGCCAAGCACTACAACATGCTGTTTCCAAATTTATCGCGGAGTGAATTGCGTCATTGTAGTTTTTTCCTCACAGTGTCCAACTGACCCTACTATACTGTACAGTTGACAAAACAAAAACAATGCACATGTGCTAAATAAAAAAAATAAAATGGCGTCAATTTATCTTTCACTCCCTATATATAATTATATCATTAAATTTGTTTTTTAATTAAAAATACATTGCGACACGGAAATTTCTGTTTCGAGATTCCTACCTCGTCATCAGGCAATTTTAGATCATAGTTGTGAAAATGATTTTCATTTAAATATAAGAATCAATAAGTTTGTGATTTATAAATATGGGAAGTGTGTTTATTTAACTAACCAGAATAGAGATTTATTAAACGAAATGAAATAAATGTCATATACAAACACTGCAAAATATCCACGTTAGAATATGGCTAAAACAAAACAAATTTTTTTATACTTATTAATTTGCATATATTCAGTAATTTGTTTTAAAAAAGAAATGAAATTGATATTTACTTTTTTAAATAATTAAATAGATGTTTAAAAGATTGTATTATGATATTAAGAATTGTATTAGAATATAATAATGATAAAATAGATTTTATATAAAAAGAATAAGATGAATTTTTAAAAAATTATTTAATAAATAAATGGATATTAAAATGTAATTTATAAATTAAAAGTTTTAAAAAATCAGAATAAAATGCCTTCTGAATCGAAATAAAAATAGTCTATGTACTCAATGTCCCTTTAAGTTAGATCAAAAATATAAAATGTTTTCTTTCTTTCTTCATCTTTTTTCTTTTAGAAAACGTTGGGATATGGAGAAAGCTGAAAGAAAATTTTTTTAACAATAATGGATACATCAACGGAAATAGGGTCTAGACAGGGGTTTCAAAAATTAGGTTGACACTTTTGCCGTTAAGATTGAAAGAAGAAATTATGTATTCCCCCAAAATATAAACTTTTTTCAAGTTTAAAGTGAATGATAAATCATTTTCATAACCAACATCGACTGATGACGACATTCTATCTCGAAACATAGAAATTTCCGTGTGGCAATGTACTTTTAATTCATAATTATAATATACTCTACAATATTTATTGTATTGCACTGTTTATAATAAAATAAATGCCAGGGAACTCAAAATCGTAAAACCTTCGGTCCTCTTTACCCGAATTATATATATATATATATATATGTGTGTGTCATCCACATGCAAGCCTGTTTCGCTGCATCACAGCTCATCAGTGTGGCTAGACATCCACTTGCTTCTGACCGGTATTGAAACTCAACAGATTTGGTGTCAGTCGGTGTATACACACGCCAGTCACCGAAAGAACTTAATTTATTGCTGAACAGTAATGCTATAAATATATATATATATATATATATATATATATAGAGAGAGAGAGAGAGAGAGGGGGGGGGGATAGAGACAAAGAGAAGGGATATGTTTATTTGTGCAGCAAGTTTACTTTCTAAAAATAGCCCAAACGGATAAAAGGTCTTGAAGACATAATACTAATGAACAGATATAATCTGAAATAATCAGTATTAAAAACAAAAAACACCGAGAACAACGAGAAAATTTAAATAAAAAATTCACAAAAGAAATATTTAGATGTCATCAATCAACATATCTATATATTAAAACCAACAGGCATTTTATGTCGATTAATAACATCGAAAGCTTGAACTTTACTTCTTAAACTGTCCTTCCAAAATGCATCTGACAGTTTCTGGTGGATTTCTCCTCCTTGGCTGAGAAGGATTATTCGGAATTTGGAATTGTCGATCATTAAAATTAATTGACACAAAGTGCCTATATATATATATATATATATATATATATGTGTGTGTGTGTGTGTGTGTGTGTGTGTGTGTGTGAGGGAAAGAGAGGAAGTGTTCTTTAATTGAAAACTTTAATGCTTAATGTTATTTTCCTCCACGTTAATTCCCTGTATAAATACAGATTACGAAAACATTTCTACACTTGCCTTGATAAATTTCAAGTAAAAATAAAACATTCCTAGAACTCTGATTACATATATAAAAGTATCCATACATTCAGTTAAATATAAAAAAAGTTCTTCGTCGATAATGCCTAAAAGTATAGCTGAAAACGCTTTAACATACAAAATATTTAGACAGTTTTTATATAACTTACTTCCAGATAAAAGAAAATTATAATAACACAGGAAAAAATAAATAAAAACTTCACCAAAGAAACGTGTGTATATATGTATTTCATTATATTTAGTGGAAAAATAATGTGAAACAGCCTAATTCTAATCTATTGAATATATTTATTTTTTTGCGTATATCTTTGTGCATTTAGCCAGCCCTATTTAAGTTTCAATTATATTACAGAACCTCTAACAATTTATTCAAGAGCCAAGAAATAAAATTCAAGAAATGCTGAATAATGATAATTGGTAACTAGTAAAGAGGCATATATTCGAAAAACAACTTTAAAAATAAAGTCTATTAATTAACAATAATTTTCAAATATCTGATAAAATCAATCTCTACATTAGACAAAAAAAAAACGTCATTGTTATTGACACCTTCATTATCGTATAATATATATCGATTTGCTATTATCGATTACATTCGACTAGAGCAAAAACTTCATTAGTAAATAATTAAACATAGGGAAAGAAATATCAGAAATATTTAACAGGAAAATATATTTTAAATTAGAAAATATTTTCCGAGGAAACATGGCGGTAAGTGTTCAAGTCGCATCGAAACCTACTGTTTTATTTTTTTATCTCCAGCTTTGCGACATTTTTTCAAAGCGGATAAAAATGTATTATAAAACGCAAAAATAAACGAACTGAATAAAAGTAATAACCTGAATATTTAACAAACAATGGCTATATATAAGGCTTAAAGTGAGCACAGATACTATAATTTGATCTTTGATAGAAATGCAAATCCACCCAAAAATAACCCTATACATGGAGTCACCCATTTTTTAAAGGGTAGTTGCCCTTATCGAGCACGAAGTTAACCACAATCGACTTCACACACTTCACACCATTATCTCTAAAATACCAAGTATATTAATTAATTCGTTTTCTACGGCTTATCAACACTTTGCAGGTTATTTAAAGCCAGTTGGTATTTTTGAATTGTAAAATTTGTTTGTGGGGAATAATAATGATTTAGTGATAAATGTTTGACTAATTAACTCGTAGTTTAGGAGAGAAAAAGTGGATTCATGCCTTTCTTAAGAGTATTTGCGTATAAGTGAATATAACGAACTCAACTAAAATTGGAACACGGCTTTCCGATTAACAATTCCTATCAATTATCCATTACACCACCCGCACATCCAAGCTTACAACGCCTGGTATTTTCAAGCGGTAACCCATCTAGGTACTCATTGTTGTTTAACTTCGGTAAACAATATCGACGCTATGTAGCCGTAAAGCTCTCATGCTTAAATTGCTTACTGTTATTATTGTTCTTGGGATAAATAGTGGAGTGATTTTCCGTTATACTGAGAATACCATAGATGCAGCGCCTTGGTTACATAAAGAGGAAACAAAGCTTGGAGAATTTGACACTCACGTGACATATCGTAAGAAAAAGTTACAGGGGGGGATTCTAATAAATGGATAGCAGAACTGGGTTGGAAGACTGAAAATAGACAAACGTTGCTAAGGACTACAAGAGATCTCCAAATTGTTGAGAGGCCTGATCGTTCGCGTCCTGAAGGAATACGGCACATAGAAAACGCTATTAGTCCTAAGTATGAGTTAACTAGCAGGACTAATTGAGTGTACATTGATTGGCAACCAGCAGAGCCGACAGCGTTTAACGGATTTTTCGTAGATATCTACGAAGTAGGGAAATGAACAGACAAGAATATAGGATAAGTAATTGTAAAAACATATTTCAAGATTCATATATGAAAAATTCCTTATAAAAATAATAATTTAAAATATTATTCTTTCTTGTATGATGTCATTTTTGATGGACTGTTTAAACTGGTAATAGAATCAAATTGCAATACTGTTTGCTTCTTCGTCCTTTAGTTAGCGTGTACGTCACGCCACACCAATACTTCATTAATAATCGATGATGCTGTTTTGATCGCAAGCAAAGACGGAAATGAAATATGAGAAAAGCTGTTTATTTTTAAGTGTCAAAGAAAGAAAAAACATAAGAGGCGATAACACTCCCATGCGTTTATCGTCTGCTTCAGTGAAATCGAAAAATTTATTTAAAAGCTTTTCATTTGCACATTTTTATCGCTTTAAATGATGATTTGAGTTTAAACTCATGACTCAATGACAAATGGGCCGAAATAGAGAGACTTAGCACAACAAATAAAGGAGATATATTAATAAAAAAAAAATAAAGGAACTAACAGGACAAAATGATTCAGACTTCAGGCTTCTTGCTCCACATCAATTTTTGTTAATACCGCTTTAATTCATCTGACTTTGCTGATATTTGATAATAAATTCGACATTCTTCTCATCATCTTTCACATTTCAAGTTTAAATCCAGGAATTATTTTTTAAATAATCAGGCCTTTAAGGAATTGTGTTTCAGCTATATTTTACTCAGTTTCTTCGGATGCAGGGCTTACGCCAAAACCACTTTGAAAAACCGGTTCCAGAACGAAGTTCAAACATCATCGAGTTTAGTCCGTACTCACAAAACATATGGAAAGTAAGAGAGGCAGAGAGAAATGCTGTATAACTTACCTAACGACATTGCGTAAATGGATATCAAAGGAGTGACAATAAAGAACAATAAAGAGACAAACATGTGAGCTACAAATGAGAGGAAGCTAGAGAGAGCCATGGTCTGTAAAGGAACACGGCACACAAGAAAAGAACAGAGAATCAAATATTCTTATTTGGTTTAAATAAAATGTTTAGAAGCCGGGTACTTAAAACCCATTAACAAACTCGTCAGTTCTGTAAGTATAATTAACAGTAAAGAGGTGGGCGAAAATCTTTGTTACTGACACTTTTGTTTTCGTTGGATACAATTATTAATGCTATTGTTTTCTGTAAAGACGCTTAACGACGATGATATTCTTGTGTCGTTCGAACAGGTGATTAGATCTAACACTTTTCTTACTCACTATCTGTCCATTATGTCTATGAGACAGCGAGAGAGATTAGTTTTTATTATTTACGAGTGAAATGTATATAAAACGACAGTAGGAAAGAAGACAGAAAAGGAAAAATAAGGTTTATTTATGAAAAAAAAAGGCTTATTTTTACATTGCTAAATAAGGATCTTAAACTAAAATGTATGAACAGAGAAATATTTATGATTACAGTTACGCTTATTTAATAAAGAGGTGGAAAAATATGATTATAACGAGTAGGAAAATGGATAACTGTGCTGAAAATAAAAAGCTATCAGTCATACGATTGAAAATGTATGTGAAAAATAAGTGGATTGGCTGACCCAACAACAGATTAGAGGAAAAGAAAGCGCAAAGTGAAAGTTTATAGAGAGAATTATTGAGAGAAAATAGGAAAACTTCTGATATGTTTGCCAAAAGGAGGCTGAAGGTGAATGTTGGTTCAGATAAACTATAGCAACATTTAAAACATTGAGAGAGTACAAGACTAGCAAGAACATATTTAATTCCACATGTAAATAATAATAATCTTAAACCAGAATAATGTAGGTAAAATTAAGTTGATAGAGTTGGTTCACCGGGTTGTGCCAGACAATTTTTGATATTTATAAATTTACCAGTCGTCCGTGAATTGAATAATCCTGACATATTCAGTTAGGTGCT
The DNA here is from genome assembly GCA_037127315.1 of Ascarosepion bandense. Taxonomy (NCBI): domain Eukaryota; kingdom Metazoa; phylum Mollusca; class Cephalopoda; order Sepiida; family Sepiidae; genus Ascarosepion; species Ascarosepion bandense. The sequence continues at coordinate 3,034,264 of JBBBDQ010001243.1, read as the reverse complement.
CATACTATATATCTCAAGATTCTTGATAAAATCCAAAGAAGGATATGCAATGTCAGGTCTGACATCTCGAATTCAATCACTTTTTTACCGATGTGACGTGGCTTACCTCGGTCTTTTTCACAAATATTTTCCTTGCATAAAATCAAAATGCAACGCCAATCGCCATCTTCCTGAAAATTGCTCTTTTATGATTTTTTCTTGTCTCTAAAGATTTCTCAGTCTTTCACTGCCAGTAATCACTTGCACCCTAATGCCATCAACGTCTTGCTTGCGGTGGGAGGATTAACAAAAGCAAAAGCAGATAAGCGAATCATGAAAAAAGATGCTAACTCTGCAAATGGATTACAAACTACCTGAAACTTTAATTGGAAATCACATTTTTACAGGAAGACGAGAGCAACAAACTTTTTTTGAACTGAGAAGCTAATTTTCTGACATTCGTTCTTTTAACAAATACTTTATCCTTTTTTTTTCAGCAATTTTATTGCCATTCTTTGTGAGAGAAAAAAATAGCCGGTCATTGGAGGATAAATAAAACTGATTTGTCAACAGCAAAATTTATGGGATTACAAAAGAAAACGTTCCGAAAAAAATCCACACCATATATTTCTGAGTATATTTTGTTATTGATATCTTTTTTTCTGTCTTGTTTTACGGATAAAAAAAATTTGGAATTGCGCATTGATATATTTGAATGATTTCTTTTTTAATCATATTTGTTGACTGACTTAACAGCAATCTTCTGTTGACAACGCGTCAATCATATATTCAATAGTTTATGTCTATGTTAATTGAGAATTAAATGAAACATAGCACAAATACTGAATTAGTACCAGAAAACTATATCAGAACATTATAAAAAAAAAAGACGAAAATAACAAGTACCTTTTAAAACTATTTAAACAGGAATTGTTTCTTGTGCGTGTATTTATTTTTTTTATTAACGTATAATCATTAATTTTATCAGATTAGTTGATTTGAATGTTATTTTGATAGCTTTAATTTCATTATTAAAAAAGACTTAATTTATACATGTTTTCTGCAGAATGACCTTAATTTTTTTTTCTTTTGATACTTTGGGCTGGACACAAATAAAAGTTGTTTTGCATTCAATATTACGCCAGAGACGACAATTTTCAATGAAGACTATTTTTACAAATTTGCCGACTGCCACAACGCTTGCTACTCTTTACAGTAAATGAGTATAATATTCTTTACTAAACTCAGTTTAGTAAATATAATAGTTAAAATAGCATCAACTAATTATTATTTCAAAATATACGTTAATAATAATATAAATAATAGTATAAATTAATTATAATATAAAATTAATAATAATAAAATATTTAATAACAATAATGCAATAATAAATTATTAATTATATAAATTAAGATGATAAATGTAATTTAATAATAATAATAATAATAATAATAATAGTATAAATATAAATTAATCATAATAATTTCAACTAATCATAATAAGTGTACCCCTGACGGCAAAACATTTAGCTATTTCCACACAGGTTATCCTTCTCTGAGTGTGTGTGTGTGTGTATATATATATATATATATATATATAGAGAGAGAGAGAGAGAGAGATACATATACACACAAACATACATATATATGTGTGTGTGTATTCTGCAGTACTCGATGACATAATTATTGCAAAAAAATAAATAATAAAACACTCTTAAAGTGCAGGCGGCAGGATATTTAATAGCTGGTAGTAAAGAGAATGAATTGAACTGACGCTGCCTCGCTATTGTCTCTCTAATGAACTGAGACGGCACTGTCTCGCTATTATCTCCATTTCCATGTGACAGGAGGAATATATATATATATATATATATATACACACACACACACAAATAAACACACAACGGTCATTATTATAAGAGAGATGATAATATAAAATAGCTCAGTAAATAGAACTAAAATAAAATAGAACTAAATTTTCTATTAAACAATTATTCTCTGTAACTTTCAAAAGTTGCACCTAAAATTTTCAATGCGTACTCTTGTGTAACAAACACAAGTGCCGACAGCATTAACTTATTTCCTTCAATACCCCAAACACACACCACCCCAGCTACTTTTTTTAAAACATTTCCCAACAATATAATTACTTAACTAATCATTTTCAAATTTTCGTTAGAACGTTTGTATGACCTGGCATGTATATTTTCTAAGTTTGAAAATTTCGTCGCCGACATGACTCTTCGAGGCGGCACTTTTACTTAGTAGTATTTAATTTCTCAAAAAGGGCAAGAATTAAAAATACGAAGTTTCGTCAAGTGTATTTTATAGTTCTTATCTGTATTAATCACCAAAGAGATTAATGTAGGTTTTTAGAAAATATTTTATAGCGGCGACAGACATTGATAGTTTATTTAAATCGAAATAAGCAAAAAAAAAAAGTTATTTTAAACATTCTTCTTCTATGTGCCGTGTTCGTTCAGGACGTTGGTCGTTCTCTCCAATTTTCTTCACTGTAGAACTAAGCAAGTTCCGATCAGTATTTTTTTCAACCCAAAATATTATAATCACTATTAATATAATAATATTGATTGGAATAATAACAGAAATAAATAAAACAATAAATTTATGAAAATCATCGCGATGCACTACGGTAAACTGACTTCTTACAGCTTATCAACCCTCGATGTATTGTTTAAAGCCCAAACATATTTCGAATAGTAGGAGATAGCTTTTAGTAGCCGGTGCCCCCAAGCGGTCCCCCATTTAAGTACTCGACGCTGCTTAACTTCGGTGATAGGGAATTGTTTATGCTCCCAGATAAATTATTTGCTGTTAAAATACCTGATCACGATTTTGAATGTATTTAGCGACTATTACTGTAAGAAAATAACGTATTTTTCTTTAAGGAATGGCTTTTTTTAGTTTCCTTGAAGTAAATGATTATTTATATATCATTAATATATCCATATTAAAATAGCATAAGGATAAATCGAGTTTAAAACATTTTATATATCGGCAACATTCATATTAGACCAACGTACATATTACATCTTAAATTTTGTTCTATATATATATATATATATATATATATATATATATATATATATATTGTAACCAAAACGGAGGTTGGGAATAATAGGATATCAACAAATACAAGACTCGCACGCTGCGTTTAGTAGATACACTGCTAGAAATCTGCTAGTCAGTATAATCACTCTACTCTTACGTTTTCTTCAATAATGTCCATGTATTTAAGAGGATATCACTACTATATATATATATATATATATATATATATATGTATGTATGTAGGTATCAATAGGAAATATTAGATTCATAACCTCGTATAATTTTAAGGTAAAAATTATTTTGCATATCTGCAATATCAATTCCATATTAAAAATAAAAAAGATGTACAGCATTGTATAATAACAGTGCAATAAAAGAGAAACAAAATAATGATAATATTTTAAAGAATGTTACTTACTTCTTTAGAGTTCAGTACGACAGTTGACTAGGACGTTTTTTATCTAAGAAAATACTTCGAACCAGAGCCAGAGACATTTCATACAAACGGAAAGAGTGAATATAATAATTTTAAAAACCGTTCATTCAAGATTTGATCTCTGCTTTCACTGAAAACTTAAGCCAAATATAAACTCTGTAAGTCAAAAGAGTACACTTTGTTCTCCTCACTATATAAAACAAAAATGGGCAAAACCCTCACTGTTCAGTTTTTTTGGGAGGGGGGCTTGATGATATTAGTGATCTTAGAAAACAGTAAATGAATAGCTACTATAAATTCAACAAGCAAACTATACATTTTTTTTTACTTAAATCTATTTGAAGAAGTTTCAACAATCGATCTCTATTTTGTTCAGTGAAATATCAGGGAAAATATTATTGGTAGACAAGAATTAAAGCGATTGTTACTGAAAAAATATAAGCATTATATAATATAGATGCATAAGAAAGATAAATTGCAAAAACAGTAACTCATTCCTGGAATAATAACCATAGTAATATTTTCAAATATAACTCCGCACATAATTCTATAATCAATATGCAAAACTTACTTCGCAAGTCCATGATGGTTCGTCGAATGCAACAATCTAAAGAGTTACAACAGAGGTGCCAAAAACAAATTTACGCTAATCGGTACCACAGTGGACTACAGCAAACTTTGAAACCTCTACTGATGGGTCTCCAGCTCCTGGGTCTTTACTATTCAAATCCTTTCAACAATGGATGGAGACGGTATGGTTTTGTTGTTTTCGTTGCTCTCGCTGCATCATTCGTTCACAGCCTGACTATTTTTCAAGCCAATGAGGTATACGGTAGTATCTTGTTTGGAAAGATTCAATGGAGTCTTTTATGTTTTGAATCAATGCTTGTCCCGTTGCTGTTTTTGCGTGGATTTCGACGAGAGGGTCCGCTCGAATTATTCTTCGCCCGTTGGGACCAAACCCTTACTAATCAAGGTCTCGGCCGGTGTAAGAAACGTGTTGTGATAGCAGGCGTTGTTGTACTACTTTTGAATGTTTCAGTTAACTTCTTCGGGCTTATTTTATCTTTTTATGTCGATCCCAACATTGGGAACATTATTGCTGAAATAACTTGGCGAAGAAGGAAACTAAACAACATCGAAGGTTTACATGAAAGTAATAATTGCAATTTCTCTTGTCAGGAAAGAAGAAACTACAGCGAAGGAATAATTCAGAAATCAGCGATTTCCGATGAAAAGCTGATAAGCCCTTTAAGAAAAGGTATTATTATAACCTTATTCACATTCAACACAGCGATCAACAGTGCTTCAGTGTCCTTATTAGTTGTTCTCTGCACACTTCTGGCTCAACAGTTCGACCAACTGACCCGCCGTCTAATCGAAGCAATCACACGACAAGGCCGCTTACTCTGTGACCTGGGCCAGTTGAGATACCAACACCAACGTCTTATTCAGCTTGTTGAGACGCTAGACTGTGGCTTCAGTCCAGTGATCGCTCTCGCTTTCTTGACCAACATAATTATCTTTACACTCAACTTTTACAACTTGCTATACTTCCAGAAAGAATCCGGCTACCATACATTTTTATTCAGTATCTGGTTCATTACTATTGTCTCGCAAATGACGTCGATTTCGGCAGCGGCAGCCAGAGTCAATTCTTCGGTAAGTCGATTTATTATCTCATAGCCTAAAACGTAGTTATTTGACCAAATTTTGATCTGTGATTTTCAATATATCATCTTGGTACGAGTTAAAATAATGATGGCATGAATCTTACTAATTTTAAATATAATGGTGGTGCCAAACTTTTGACCATTCGTATATGCGGTTAATGTTACCATTCTCGTTAAATGCTTTAACATATGTAAATTTAAACTTTATTTAGAGATTAAACGACGAGTTTATTGATATTTATTTTTTGTGCGTTTACAAATTTCATTTGTAAATGAAAGCCTCGGTGCAAGATGAGCATTTTTTGCATGACCAATAAATTTGAGAAAAAGAGGTTAATTCTTTTCTTAAACCACTTATCGGGAAAATATATAATGTTTACTAAGAGAACTACGATTACAACATGAAAGAAGGAGATATTCATAATGGCATATAATAATTTTATGCAGGTGCCCCTGGAGACATGAAAACTCAAGGGTTCCACAAACGCTGGTCTAGAACTTTGAAATGGATCGTTAAAATTTCGTGCTTTGTTTAGATAGGTGAAGTCTATGGCGTTATTGAGGTTATCACCACAATGTTTTGTCTGAACCATTCTACAGCCTTCTTCAAGTAGACAATATTTAAACAAGAAAACAATTTTTTATGAACGTATATTTAGGATGTGCGTTGTGGTGCAACGGTTCGAAACGAGAAAGCGGATAGCCAAGTTCGAATTCCAGTTGAATTCATTACATTCATTTACTCTATGAATCCGTCGTTTTTAACTTTAGCAATAGGTTAAATAGCAAGACAGATTAAGTTATATAGACTTGGCTGGCAACCAGTCTACTGCAGAAAGTAATGGCAACCTCCTGCCCAGTTAGTCGTGTATCTTTCGAGACATGATCGCTCAAGCGTGTATCACGTATGGCTCTTAATTGATTATTCAATCATCAGTAAATCTCATGGACCCAGGAATTTAGGCTTTGCAAAAAAAAAAAAAAAAAAAAAAAGAAAAATGTGGAAAACTCTTCTCTTAAGAAGAATATAAAATCTATCTTTCTTCTTCTATGTGCCTTGTTCTTTCAGGACGTAGGCTATCATGGCCTTCCACGTCTCCCTATCCCAGGTGGCTCTTATAACGCTTTCTCCTGTAACGTCTTGCAGCCTCCGTTCTGTCATCCACCTGCTCAGGCCCTTCAAATATGTTATCCGCTGCTTTCCTCTGTCTCTTTTCCCCTCTACCTGGCCTGTTAGTATTAGGTTCTCCAAGCCTTCCTTCCCCATTGCACGTCCCAGGAACTTCAATTGTCTCTTCCTGATGCTCAATATTAATTTTCTTTTCGTTTCCATTCTTTCGAACACCTCGTCATTGCTCACATGCTCGGTCCACGATATCCGCAGCATCCTTCTGTAGAACCATATTTCAGCTGCTTCAAGTTTTCCCTTCATCTTTGTTGATATTGTCCAACATTCACTGCCATCTTGAAGAACTGAATAGATTGACCGAAATATTGAGGAAACAGCATCAGCACTATGATGATATCCACCTATCCAAACAAATTATGGAATGTTAAATTAAAGTTAGCTGAAATTTTTATATGTGGATTTGAAGATTGAATCGTAGACCCAAAAGTTTTCCTTTCAACGATCTAACAACTAAGAAAGTAAATAAAAAAAAAATCAAATGTAATTTGGAAGCCCAAGAATTGTTTCTCGCATGAAAAACAGAAAAAAATGAAGACAATAAAACAAAAATTATTTACACTGAAATCAATAAAAATCGCCATGATAAATATTCTATTATATATTTTTGCGTAAGATTTATTATTTCTCTCTCTCAGACTCTCTCTCTCACACACACACTTATAAGAATATATATTGCTTATTTTTTAAGTATTTTGATAATCGATAAATAAATAATTTTTGTAGAAAGTTTTCGTAAGAGTTTGAAAAAGTTTCTTGCTTGTGTGTTGACGTCATAGTCTTCGTCATTATCTCGTAAAGTATCACTGACTTAATTAGCGTCATTATTAACATGATCCACACAAATACATGATCATTAATTCTACAAAATTGCACTCATCATCATCAGTACTAGTTCGAATAGATACAGCGCCTTCATTAAGCATATTATTGAACTTTGCCTTTTTTGTGCATATTATTGGCAGCAATACACAAGACACAAACCATTATTCTCGGGAAAGAGAGAAAAGAATAAAAATAAACTAAATTCAACGAAGTTAACAAAGTGTGGACGAGTGGCGTAAAATAGGATGAGGGAGGCGAAAGCAGACGATAAATTAAGAAAGGAGGAAATTTGTCGAGAGAGAAAGAAAGCAAAAATATAAGAATAAATGTAATTAATTAATTGTTTATCGTTGTTTGTCCAGAGCTTCATTTTCTTTCTCTTTTTTCTGATATTTTATTTTTGTAATCGATGGAGGACACACAAAGGTTGATATTCCAATTATTCATGACTTATTAGAAAAACAATAAGCTCCCACTGAGAATTTTGTGGTATATTATGGAAGAGATGAGGCTGGGTAGGCAAAATAAATTAATAAATAAATACAAACTTTGTCATCACTATTAAAAAGAAACAAAATCCGCATCAGAAACAAAAAGAGTGAAATCTCAATTATAAAGAAAAGCGACTAATTAAACGTTAAAACACCTACATGTACAAGATTTAAACACACACACACACAATTGTTGCTTGTACACATTCTATGCGAAATATTCAGACCAAATTAAATCCATATCAAAGTTAATCATATTTAAAATAATTAAATGAAATCCAAGTATGTCTGTGTTGAGCTATCGAACGATCTCATCATATCTACCTATCTAGCCAAGTCTCTTTATGTTTGTTTTAATTTTTTATGCTATATATATATATATATATTTACGCGCGTGCACACACAAAGGATGTATCAAAAATACTTTTAGCAACTTTGGTGGGGAAGCTCATATTAAAACAAGAACAAATGCCAATATAAACATATATCCGCAAATCCAGTGTTTTTCTTTATTTATTTTAGTAATTAAGAATGAAGTTTACAGTAAACGCTGTTAAATGTACAATCCAAGATACAATCAAAAATACTTTTACAAACTTTGGGTGTTTGGGGGTGTCTTGACACTAAAGCAAGGTAAAATATCCATATACAGAGTGAGGTGGATAAATTGGCGTTTAAATGACACAAAAATGAAAATAACAATGGCCTCTCATATATTAACCAACGTTTCGTAAAAATATCTTGAAATACTAAAGAGTAAATTCATTCAATAAAATCACCATTGACTTCAAACCCGGCCTCCAGACAACTTCGGAATCTCCTCCAACACGTCTTTTTGTTTAAGTTGATGAATGCTGCCCTATTTTTTGCCTTCAGTTCATTCTTTGTGTTACAATGAGTTTTGTTTATCTCTTGCTCAACTGCACCCCACAGATGTAAGGAGTAATAAGGTCGCAATAATTGTCAAACAGCTTTAATTTGGTTCTCCTGCTAGTGAGAGATGGTCTATTGCTAGACAAAGCATCTTCCAGCAGTTGTCCTCTTGACCCAGGGCAGCACCACTTTCTCCAGGCAATTGATGTAGGCCTCCGTGTTGAGTCTGAAGCGCTCACCAACAAATTCGGAAGTTCTTATAACGACAAAGTCAATTTTCCGACCTGCCGTACCACTAGACTTTTTCAATTCTTTCTGAATCCTCTGCATTGTCCTCAGATAAAGACCCAAACACTGAAATGTTTGTACTGGAACTTCCGGCGCGAATGCCAAGCATTACAGGATACCTTTCCTAAATTTTTGAGTGAATATCGTCATGATGTACCTTTTCTTACAAACGGTGTTCAACTGACCCTATTATATTCTGCAGTTGACAAAATCAAAAACAACACAGATACAATGGCGACAATTTACTCATCAGAATAGTTAAACATATGTCCGAAAATCCATCGTTGTACCTTAACACAGCAACTCAATAAATGTTCAAAATGCCCCCTTCCTTCTGGATACCCGTCGATTCATTTATTGGCGGAACCTTTCAAGTATTTCCACACGGAATCAGGCCCCATGATAGGTTGCTGAAGCGTCTCTGCATTATTAATGTCTGTTGCATAAAACAATTGGTTCAGGTGGTCTCACAAATAAAAATCCAAAGGATTGAGGTCAGGGAAACATGTATTGCAAATAATTGGACTAAAATGTGCAGTAGCCCCATAGTGTATGAACCACATGCTTCTTTCTTTGAGTAGGGATACATCCACTAGTAAGTTTAAAAGCGTGTTCGAAATAAAGGCCCTGGAGACAGCTCCTCTAAGACGTAGTGGGGGAGCATATGAACCATGCCGTCACCTCCGATTCCAGCCCACACATTAATCGTAAACTTATGCAGGTGTCTAGTCTGTATTGTACCATGGGGATACGAGATAAGTAGCTTCAATGAAGCGTCCTATTTGAATACTGAAATCCCACATAGTAGTTCTTAACCACTTTGTCCATCTTGCGATGGCACTACCATTTCTCGTCGACTTCAAATCCATACTCCTACATAGGGATTAATGCAGATGACAAGTCAAGTCGTAAAGGCGGGGATTGCATTCTTTCTGGGCACGAATTCCACAGTCGCTAATGGTGTAGGTCATTTTCCACCTTCAAGTCACACAGCCTGCACTTATCCGAATCCACTTGGATTCTTCCGGATAAAATTAATATTCAGAGCCTGCTCTTGGTTGACTACACGTAGGCTTTCTGTCACATGTTTCAATTCGCCTTTCGGCAACCACTCCTCTAAACCTTTTGTCTTGATGACTTTGGGGCCTCTCAAATGAAACGACATTGCCTCTTTTACATTTGGCTTCTCTTTCACCTTTATTACTATTATAGTAAAGATCGCTATATGGCGAGAAAACAACTAAAAATCCCCCCTTCCTTTTTATTATAATTATTATTCTCTATTATTATAAGGACCACTTTTTGTGTATATGTTTATATATATAAAGTTTATAACCTAAGTTTGTTATAACATCACGACAAAGTAACTATTTTGTTTCAACACTTCTTGTGTCTTTTCGTGTAGATATATTTCGCTCCTGTCACACTCAGGAGGGTGAATTATTTGTGTCTTGATGTGAGGTACTCAATAGTAGGTACATCAATATATATGTTGCCGTCATTTTAGAGGCATATCGATATAAACATTTTGCCATCATTTTGTACGGCACGGGATCACTAATTTTTGCATATTCTTGTTACTCTTCTTCTTCTTATTATTATTATTACTATTATATGTTTTTGTTGTTATTATTAGTAATTTTAGTAGTAGTCGTTGTCGAATAATGTGATTCCTCGATATTTACAAATTAAACAGTATTGCCCTTGTGCGTCATTTGAAATAATACTGAAGAAGAGTATTTAAAATTGTTGCTGTTTGATCTCCGGTCAAAGCCCTCGAGCATTAATGAGGTGAAAAATTAACAACTACTACTACTAATTATTATCATTCGCATATTATCACTGGGACGTAGATATATCTGGGTTCGTGTCTAAGCGCACGGTAAGACCGCTGGCAGTCAGCGACTCTTAGTTTCACCTTTGTTGCCACAAACAAAATGTACATGAATAAGAATAACCACATTCTTGCAATTATGAAAATAAATAACGAAACCATAAACTGTCATGTCCGTGAATCTGTCGAAGGGAGCTCCGACAGGGCGACTGAACAAGTTACGGTCTGTCACTGCTGCCTTTTAGTGGAGAGCCAGGCTCCTACCGGTTCTGGCAAACCATGGAATAAATCAAGCTAATCTTTATCCTCGTAGCTCAGCAAGATTTTTTTTTTAATCATTTCACCCCGAGCAAGGCGGAAACGCCACTGATGTGCAGGGGGCTACATAAATGTAAAAAGATTAATTAGAAAAGAGTGAGGAGTACAAACTAGTTAGAAAGGAATAATAGAAAACTGAGAAACCAAGTGCGATGACAAATACATAGGTGGAGAGAAAGGGAGGGTTATACAGGGGTGGGGAGAGAGCTAGAGTCCTTGGGAATTTTTTTTTTTTTTATAAGCGTTTCACCCCGAGCAAGGCATGTCACTGCCACTACTGCGCAGGGGGCTACGTAGAGTGGAGAAAGGATATTTTACGAAAGTTGCACTAGTACTTAAAAATCTCTAGATATACAAGGACCTTGCCCAGAAACCGAAGAGAGTGAGAGACATAAAAGCTAAGGTCGCACATAGTATAATTGATGCACATTAAACCGTGCCAAAAAGTTTAAAGGCGAAATTAAATGAAATTAAACAGAAACCCGGCTATTCAGCAACGCAGTTGTCAGCAAGGATAACAAACAAGGGTGCTGGTGATTTGAAAGGATTTCTTATCACTCAGTCCTTTGTGTTAACCCCCAGAAATACTGCTTCTTTTTCTATGCTCTGTTTCTTGAGGACGAAGGTGATTTCCCACCCTTTTACGTTCATAGTAAAGTTCATCTTTTTATCATTCCTTCGACACCTGCGCTCCACCGTCCATTTGATGTTAGCCTTAATGTGCAGGTGGTGTAATGGATAATGATATAAAATTGGAAATCGAGTAGCTGGATTCGAATTACAGTCGTAATTATTGTCGAGCTTAAGTATAAATACTCTAGGAAAAGGTAAGAATTCACTTTTTTGCCAATCTCGGGATTAATTAGTAGTTCTTCTATCAGTAACCATTATCTCCAAAAGATTCTTACAATCCAAAAATATTTTCTGACTTTAAGTAAGCCGTAAAAGAAAAAAAATCCCGCCATCCATTTGTTGATCTCTTCTCTGTGTATTTCGAATTATCCAAGCCTTCCTTCTTCATTATGCCCTCAGGAATTGCGTCTAAAAATTCTACTCTCTCATTTTAATTTGATCATTTTGTTTCCATTATTCTCAAGACTTATCCATTCCCTATGCGTTCCGTCTGTGGCATTCTAAGTATCCTCCTGTAGAACTCTATCGTTATTGCCTTGAACCTTCTTTTCATCAGTGAGGAAAATTTCCAGCGTTCACACTCATAGAAGATGATTGATATTACGTATCAGTTCAACACCCTTTTCTTGTATCATGACACATTTCTGTCTCTTAGTATTTTGCTTAGCTTTTTGGAATGCTTTTGCTATTCAAATATGCTTATGAATTTAGGTATCAGATGTTCTGCATACAAGCTACTGCTATTTAAATTGTTCCGACTGTTGCCCTCATCTTTATTGCCGTATTCACGACATTTAGGCCGTTGTACGATCTGATCTTCAGCTGACTGGAGTTTTGAACCGAAACCTTTGATTAGTAGGGTGGATTGTTCTCGTTCCACCTGTCATGTCACTTCCAGATGTGTTACTTATCTACCATTAATTCAGCAAATACTTTCATGGCTTCTGCTCGGACGAACTTAAGTCACTGGTGCCTTCTCAACAGGTGTTTACACGTGCAACCAGATTGACAACTGGGTCCCACCCATTCACAGTTAGGTTAGTCAAATGCAGACGAAAATTCTACTCCTGCAGCTTCTTCTCTCGCACTTCCCGCCTGTGGAACTCACTTCCATATTCTTGCTTTCCTGACGGCTACAACCTCCAGAAATTTAAATGCAATGTCAATACTCATCTATTAACCACTGGACTCTGGCTCTTTCCCCACCCCCGTATATCCTTCCCTTTCTCTCCACCTATGTATCTTTCATAGCACCTGCATTCTCAGCTTTCTATTGCTCCTTTCTAACTAGCTTGTACTCCTCACTCTTTTCTAATTAATCTTTTTACAGTTATGTAGCCCCCAGCTCATCAGTGGCATTTCTGCCTTGCTCGGGGTGAAATGATAAAAAAAAAAAAAACTAAGTTTTTTGTGCGCCACTACTATCGCCAGGTGTTGAACTCACAATTCTTGAGTTCAAGCCACTAGATTTAATCAACGCTTTTACCCATTGGGCCATACGCCCTTCATAAGCATATTTTGTGCGTACATGTTTGTTTATATTTTGTGCATGTCAGTTTGAAGATGATGGGAGTTTTATTATTTTACAGACAGGGAATGAAGTGGAAAATGCATAAAGAATGAGAGAGAGAAAATAAATTTGATTGAAGAGAGAGAAAGAGAGAGAACACGTGAGAAAAATGGGAGAGAAAATGAGTATGTACTTATGAGGAGGACACACAGCCGAGTGGATAAAAAGGCGACAGTAGTGTCGAACAAAAGCTTACAGACACTATTTACCTTGAAGAAAGCCGGAGCGTACAACGGACGAAACTTCGAAAACATGGCAGTAAAAATGAGGACAACAGTTCGAACACTGTCAGTCAGTTTAGTGCCATGCGTGATACACGCTTTTGGGCGATCATGTCTCAAAAGAGGCATGACTGACTGGGCAGAAGATTATCCCGCAGTAGGTTGCCATTGCTTTCTGCGGTAGACTGGTTGCCGACCAAGGCTATAGAACCCAATCTGTCCTATTATTTAACCCATAACTGGAGGGAAGAGTCGGATTAATACCTTTCCCAAGGGTATTTGCGCGTAAGTGAATGCAAGGAATTCAACTGGAATTCGAACTCGGTTCCCCGATTTCTCGCTCTGAGCCGATATCCACTGCGCCACAACAAATATTCTAATTACTACCTCATCTCAGTAGTATAGACAAATACTAAAAGGTTACAGAGTTGAGGTGAGGGAAGATAACTAAGTCATCCGGAAGTGACATTACTCATGGAACGAGAACAATCTAAAGAGTTCAGCTCAAAATTCTAGTCCCCTGAAAAAGGTCGGAGGGTACAATGGCCGAAACGTCGTGAATATGACATCAGTCCAAACAATGTAAGCAACGTAAATAACTCATCTCAGAAATATAGACAAACTGTTACTAATTATTTTTTTTATACAATGTCCCTTGAGAATTTTGAACATCACTCTCCACATATCTCTTTCCTTTATTATCTGTGAATTGCCAATCCTCCTTGGGAAAGATAGTGGCATGGTTTCTTATTTAATTACCCGCGGTTTGGAATCCAGTTTGTCTTATCTTAGAATGCACTCTCTAGTTATGAATAGCAACTAGTCTACCCTGCTACTTAATTTATAGCTGTAAAGAGAAGAGATAGATTCATGTCTTTCATCAGGGTATTTGCGAAAAAGTGAATGCAACTGACTAAACCAGAATTTGAACTTGGTTCACCTATTCCGTTTTCCATGCCGATAATCGTTATGCTACCCGATTATTATGTAAAATAAAATAAAATAAACTTATTCTTTAATAAATTTAGCAGTGTTGCCTGTTAGGGAACCAAGCTTAAATTGACACTTCCATTTTCCTTCTCAGCCAATAAGATTTCCGATCTTTCTTTGGACTCCTGATTTCCACTCTACGAGTTGTATTATTATTATTATTATACATAAAAAATACATAAATATTTTTTTTTTTTTTTTTGGGCAACTTTTTTCCATATTCATGTATTGCAACTGTCTTAATGTCTTTCTATCCACCACATTCCTATTCAAGTTAATCCTCACTTCATTCTATTATTATTTCTCCATTATTTATTTTTTTTATATTTAACCTTCTTGTTTATTTTAAATATTGATAAATTGATCCTCAGGTCGGCCGGCCGGTGATCTTTGTCACGTTGCAATCATAGACTTGTCATCACGTTGGGAAACCTTGCAGGAATTCTTGATGACACTGCCGAAGAAAATCATTGCGATCGAAATAGAAAATGAAATTATATATATATATATATATATATATATATATATAATATTTATGTTCATTTTCATTAATGTAGGCTTGTTATATATATATATATATATATATATATATATATATAACACGAGCCCACATTAATGAATCATGCATGTTTGTATGTTGAATATAGCTTGTCGTCATATGAGCACATTTTGTGTGTACATGCTCGTTAATATTGCACGCATGTTAGGGAGAAACTGGTGAGAGCTTTATAATTTTACAAACAGAAAATAAGGTAGAATATGTATAAAGGAAAGAGAGAAAATAAAATTGATTGAGAGATAGAGAGTGCACATGAGAGAAATAATGAGTTTGTGCATAAGAGAAGAAAATTCAGCTGTTTATTATAAAATCTGAAAAAAGAGAGACGGGGAGACTGAGTTCGACGAGTAAAAAAATTAGAGAAAATTTATCCTGCTGTTTAAAAAGAATTTAATCAATTTAAACAGTAAGAGAAACTGATAAGCTATAACAAAAAGAGTAAATAAAAAAGAAACAGGAAATATTTATTGACTGAACGAGAGGGGTGGATAAAATCTAGAAAAAAAATGATAAAACACATTGAGAATACTCAAACTGTACAGCAAAATATAAGCGTGAATGAAAATAAAATAAAACATCTTACTCACTATGTGTGAATTCCCCGCGCATGCATGATATATATATATATATATATATATATATATATATATATATATATATATATAAATGTTTCTGTTATCCGCAGTCGACCCCCAGAAAAAACAATTTATAATTTTGCTTAATAAAACTCCCCAAACACAAAGACAATTCGAATATGACAAAGAGAAGCCGTAAAGTGTTTCCATTAGGTGAAAAACAAAGTTTTCAAATAATAACGAAAAAAGTCGTACGTTTCGCTTGGTCAAATCTACGATAAGAATGAATATGGTATCCGTCATATAACTTATTACTGTATGTTATGATTATTGTATCTAATTAATGAATCGGAAAAATCATATAAAGTTCTATAGTATCCAAGCTTCCACGCATTCACTGGAGATTTGGGTTAATATCCGAGTAGATCAGATCATATATATATATATATATATACCGAACGCCCATAGCCCAGGGGTAGAGTCGCCGACTGACGCCATTTCGGTCGGATTAAAAAAAACAATCAGAGTCTAACCGTACTGATGAGCTGTGATACGGCGAAACAGATCTGTCTGCGGATGACAAAATATATATATATATATATATATAGTTTATAAAGGAAAACTCAATACGTCATATTAGTTATAAACTATAGTTCATTTCAATGAGCTTAACTAGCTCATATCAATAACTATATGACGTGTTGAGTTTTCCTTTATAAACTTCATATCGCTCTGGTGAACACCCATCGAGCTCTCGATATGAATTTACCTATTAATAATTTATATTAGGAAATCTGGTTTCAACCACATGGTAGAAACCTAGCTCGCGTAATAACTAGTTTACAAATGAAGAATATTCAAATTTTCTACAATATAATTGTATTGAACACTTTTTCATACGAATGTGTACTGGTCTAATTTTATTATGACCAAAAACTAAGTAATTAAACAATCTATATCTATATAAAAAGCGCGGGAGAGCAATGGATTTTGGTTCGGACTGAGGAATCGGTGATTACAATCTAATTATTTACATTCATTTACCAGCTACTAACCTTGTGTTGCCATTCAGTCTGTCCTAATGTTTATCCAGCTATAGGTAATCAACAGGAAAAACTGGGTGGCAACTTTGAAGTCAAAACCTGCTGAGGTTGATTTGAGGACCTTGTGGCATACCGTGAACCAGTTCTAAGCATTCTGTTCTTCCGAGAAGTGCAACACCGATAGATTCCGATTTTAGTTTCACATACTCACGCAGAAAAAAAAGAAAAGAAAAACACTGGATTTTAAAATTAAATACATATAGGCTAGGGTTAAATAGGGACTTAAGTATTTTGAATCTTTATAAATATTTCAATAGTTAAACATTTTTTAGATACAGTTAAAAAAAATTCTTTAAAACAACATTCAAAAGTATTATTATAATTAGGTTTACGTTTAAAAATATTCAAACTCTACTGCTTTCTACATCACGCGACATACGCATCTCGCGACGGACGCTTCTAGTTTGTAATCATATGTTTCTGATGAAAGGCCGAGGCCGGTCTGAAATATTAAATATATATATATATATATATATATATATATATATATATATATAATAACAGAAATAAATAGTGTCAAAAACAACATTTTAAACTTACAACTTTTTAGTAGTTTTTCATACATATATATATATATATATATAATGTTATAGGTTAGAGCATGTACAAATTATAATTATTACGAAAGTGTACTTTACCTCGTACAATTTTCCAAAACTAAAGGGGTAGTGAGATTTTTTAATCTTCTTTTTCAAAAATAACGTTTAATACCATCATTATTAACTACCTGATGAGACATTGTTTTCTCGATGTCGAAATGAAATGTCCACTTTTACAGTAAATTATAATTTGTACCTGTATTAAACTATAGCTTATAATAAATATTCATTCCTTTATTTCTATATTAAGCACTGTTTTAAATTAATGTTTTGAACGTTTCATTCTTTGTTCACTTTATATATACACACACACACACTCACACATCGAAACGACGAGAGAGCCATATATATATATATATATATATATATATATATATATATATATATATATATATATTAATATACGTAATTACAATAAAGCAGCACTAATTATTATAGACTAATGTCCAAAAAACCGATGCTAACCTATCAGTAACTTAAATCGTCAATAACCCAACGAGGACTACCTTGTAGGTTAAATAAAGGGGAAGAAAAAAAAGAAACAAACCAAGCACAAGAACAATGCGTCAAGTGCTTGTTTGAAAGAAAAAAAAACCCAAGACGAAAACCTTAACAGTAAAGTGATCTATACGAAAGTACGAAAGTATTGGCTCATTTTTAGATTTAGTGTACTATATATATATATATATATATATATATGTGTGTGTGTATATATATATATATATATATATGTGTGTGTGTATATATATATTGTGTGTGTGAAAGATAGAGAGGGGGAGGGGGTCGAAACCGGTTAGTTCTTATTTTTTGCTTCAATTCTTTACAATGACTATTCTATTATCCTTGCTTTTCCCTTTTTGTTGGTTTCTTTTTTTTTTACATATTATTATTGCTGTTAACACAGACATGTTAAAATATAATACAGGGTGTTATTTCAGTGAAATCTGAACATTTAAAAAACAAAACTCCATTTTATTTTTGTTTATCATGTTTAATATGTGTTAGAAGTGTATAAATTTCTAATAAACAAAGGTGTATTGCTAAAAGATCAATCATTTAGTTGAGCTTAAAGAACGCATTCAGTAAGCAGTGTAGGCGATAACTTCTAAAATGCTTCAAAATTTGTTTCGCATCGCTAAGGATCGATTTAAAATTTGCAGTGCTACGGGCATGGCACATGTTTAAAATCTTCAATATAGTTTTGACATAAGATTTAGAAATCTGTTTGTTTTGTATCATAATTAAGAAATAAACATATAATTCTGTCAGTTTTTCGTACGATTTCATTGAAATAGTTAATTCTGAGACACCCTGCATACATAAAAAAACCGGTGAAATTTACATCTATATATATCTACCATCAAAATTATCTTCAAAGGAAACGGACCTCTGTGTATGTGTGCATACGCGAACGCCTGAAACTTTTCTGATCAATGAAAGAGGACCAAAAAGAACTAATTGTCCGTAAGCCCAAATCGAATGGGATTTAATACGCGGCTGAGTTCAGTAGTGTGAACCACTATGCAATTGACAGAAGGGACAAAATTATTCGGTACATAAGGTTATCTCAGTAGTAATTCTAACCTCTACCTGAAATAGAAGTGGTGTCCTTGACGTCGAGTGTTACAACCCCGCCGGTTGAGAAGAAGGGACCGACGGAGTGATAAGCTGGGCCCAGGTAGAGTGTACAGAAATTAAACGGATCTGATGTGAAGGTAGAATGTAATACATAGTCCTGGAAACAAATACTCTTACCATCGATTGACGTATTGATTCAATAACAGTCGTAAATGTTGATAGCAGATACAGAAAGGAAACTGCAAGAAATCTTACAGAAGGTATTGACGGAAAGCGAGAAGAAAGAAAGAAAGAAACATCAATTGTAAAAAGATGGAATGAGTGGTTGTTAGCAAAAGAACAGCCCAATATGCAAATTACAAATTGGAGATACCAAAATCAAACAAGTATAAA
This sequence comes from Ascarosepion bandense, assembly GCA_037127315.1. Taxonomy (NCBI): domain Eukaryota; kingdom Metazoa; phylum Mollusca; class Cephalopoda; order Sepiida; family Sepiidae; genus Ascarosepion; species Ascarosepion bandense. The sequence goes on along the minus strand of JBBBDQ010001243.1, from coordinate 3,015,069 downwards.
TACTTAAATATCTGGGGAGCGTTATAACAGAGAACGGGAAGTATGACACTGAGGTAACCAACGATGCCTTTCAACAACTAAATAGTGTATTAAGAGACATAAAAACATTCATTCGAAACAAAGAAAAAGTATTGAAATGTTACGTGATATCTGTTCTCTTGTATGGTAGTCAATAATGGACAAACTCTTCACAGAAGTAGAAGAGACTTGAAGCAACAGAAACGTGGTTCTACAGAAGGATGCTGAACCGAACATGTGTTCAACGACGAAGCTTTTGAAAAAATAGAAATAAAAAGGAAATTTGTATTTAGTATCAGAAAGTAACAAATGAATAAATTTGAGGTTTATTTAATGCCAAAAGTGGGATTTTAAGGTATTTCTTTTAATGTTCGGTTTTAGTGACAAGGTTAATTTACTCAGATTTTGATGAAAATTTTAATTATTTATTTATTTATATTTCTTAAGAAAACTGAAGATGTCTTCTAGATTTGTATTCAACATAATATTTTTCTTCATATATGTGTCATGGTAATAACATTTTCCTTTTAAGATGAATTGTTGGTAATATTTTTCCTTCAAAAATGTATAATTTTCTATAAAAGTCTATTTTTATGCATATATTTCTATAAAAGTCTATTTTTATGCATATATTTCTATAAAAGTCTATTTTTATGCATATATTTCTATAAAAGTCTATTTTTATATTTTCATAGTGCTTTGACCCCAGTTTTGGGGGTTAACTATTTGCCCATAGCTGAGACCCTAACAGGTGCTACCACTATGCTTAGGGTGATCTTGGAACAACAGCAATTAAGAGGTGGTTTCATGCACCTCACAAGCTACCAATCAGAGGCCCTGCTGCCAGATGCAGTTTACCGTCATACCCAGAACCTAACAATTGAATTTTTTTGAGTACATTACGAGGAAAACAGCTTAGAAAAGATTGAAGGCAAGAAGGATAGAGGAATACAATAAGGCGGAACAAGGTTTAGAAAAGATAACAAAGGGTTACAAGGGACAAGAAACTGCGTAGATTCATGGTCGCTTACATCCTGAAGAGGAATAGATGAAGTCAAGAACGAGAGATAACAAAAAGACAAAGTGGTACAAGGGATAGAAAACTGCGTAGATCCATGGCCGCTTACATCTTGAAGTCAAGATTAAGTGATATGCAGGTAGAGTAAAGGATATCGGGGCATAAAATGGAGTTGTGAAGACGAGTTCTAATTCCAGCCTAGCCTTTTCCGTTCACTTAAAATACACTTGGGAAGCGTCTCTGTGGTTTAGTCAGTTAAGTACCATACGTAATACATGCTTTGACGATCATGTCTCTAAAGAGATATTACTGACGAGGCAGAAGATTTTCCCGCAGTAGGTTGCCATTTCTTTCTACGGTAAACTGGTTGCCAACCAAGTTGATAGAACCCAATTTGTCCTGCTCTTCAACCCATAGCTGCAGGAAAAAAAGACGATTTATAACCTTTCCGAAGTGTATTTGCACGTATGCAACAAATTCAAATAGAATTCGAAATCGGTCTTCGATTCCTTATTCCGAGCCGATATCCATTGTACCGCATTCACCTCTGTGGGTTAGAGATAAATAAAATAGCATAGCAGACAGAGCTTTCTAGTCTTGGATGGCAATCAATCTAAGAAAAAAAAAATTTGAATTCTAACTCACGTAGAAGACCACAGGGGAATTATTCCACTATCTTTCTAAAAAATGTGAATCAACTCAAATATTAAACCAAAATAAAAGAATCTGTGGAGAACCATGATCGTATCTTCTTAAAGGACATGCCATTTTATTTATTTAACCAGAACTCGACATTATATTTTTCTTACATTCTATATCCGATGGAAAAAAAGTTAAACTATAACCAAATTATTTGCTATCATACGGCAGTATTCCCTTTACTGCTTCCAACAAGAACATACTATCGCTGTCCCATGATATTTTTTTTATTTGCATACGTATTTTATACACTAAATGTAAGAACTATTATAGGACAGATATCTTATACTTTTAAAATCTTATACCCACAAGTCGGAATTCGTAATTTAAATGAAAAATCAAATTTTCTTTTGCGGTTTTAATAATAATCTGATTCACGATAAAAAAAAAAAAAGACTTAAAGCTGAAAGAAATATTGAAAGGTTTCTTATAAGTATACAACATTTCTTCAAGGGCATCACCATTGTATATGCTTGCCTATTGTCTACTGTTGAAATCGCATTTAACAACGAGAGGTATAAATATCGCAACCATAATAAAATATGTAAAATTTGAATTCATTAGGAAAGCTGAGATATTCAGTTGACCTGTTTTAATGCAGTACAATTGAAAGAACCGTCAGGATATCCTATAGGTTTTATATCTCGTCAGTTGTTCCAGTACAAAAGAACCGCTCGCAAGATGTCTCATCAGCCGGAGTAAAGTAAAGATATATATATATATATATTTAAAACACCAGAAAATGAACAAAGAGTAATTTTTTGGTCGAAATATTTTGATAAATTCAGAGTTTTACAAGCAAAAGAAAGTAAGCGTTTCATTAATAAACAAAAAAGCGTCTTAAACAATTTAAGATTTATTAAAAAAAATGAACCAAAAAGCAAAAAAGTATTTCCTCAGAAAAAATTAGTTTGTTTATTTTTTATCAAATTTTGGTGATCAGATTTAAGATTATAAACTTACAAAATTTTTAAAACATCAGATATTTCCTAACAAGCAAAATAGTTTTGCGGAAAATGGTTACAATAAAATGAAGGAATTGTGTAATCGTGTTAAAGTCAGCAGGCGGTAACAGAACGTATGCAACGGATGAACTCGGCACTGAAAAAATGTCCGTAATTCTTCTTTCCTTTCCTGTCCTGTCCTCTTAACAGACTTTACTTAAAAATACTATCATTGATAGAAATCAAAGTGTCTGGCTTGTTCTACAAACCCAAATTTGGATATCATTACTAATTTCATTATAATATTTACACTATTTACACTGTTCGTGTTATTGTCTTCATCTTTATTGACATAAAGGACACATGGCTCAGTGAATAAAAGCTTTGGTTGAAGTTATTCCAAAGAGTTCGATATCTATTAACAGCAGAGGTGAGTTACTAAAGAGAAATCACTGAAACTGAGATACCCCCAAAAGGCATGGTACGTGGAACAAGAACAATCTAACTCGGTGGACAGAATAAAGGGTTCGGTTCGAAATTCCAACGTATATCACCTGAAGAGAACCGGAGCATACAAAAGCCAAAACAGTGTAAATATGACAATAAAGATGAGGACTACAGTCTGAACAATGTAAATAGAGTAAATAGTTACAATACCCTATCTCAGAAATATAGGCAGATACATTATAATAACATGAATTATTGCACTTTATTTCAGGCACACAGGTTGCTGCCATATTTGTACCGGATTCGTTCATGTGACCACACGTGTGATTATCAGATGGAGGTAAATACTATATTATTACGATTATTGAGTGAGAGAGCAGACGCCAACAAGGTGAGGGTACAAATATATACAGCCCGATATACCCATTATTACACTCGGTTTAATAAGTGAATACCTGGAATATGCATCAGAGTCAAATATCCGCAGTATTATTTGACAAAAAGACAAACAGCGCATAACACTACAGTTAGAGATATTTATACTTTCAGATCAAACCTAGTCTGCTTAGATGGTCCCCGACTGAGGGTGTTCCCAAGGATCTAGATGAGACTCAAGTCGTTTTGGCTGCCTCATCCTTAAAACTTAAAAAATCAACGATTTCGTCAGCCAGTTATAGTGCTCATGACTCCCGCGCATTTATAATCATCATTAGATTCTATGGTCATACTATGCAAAATGAAATTACTTTGTTAATGGAATAAAATGTTTACATTACTTACAGGTCATAGTGTAATGGTTAACAAGCTATTTTTACTAATTACTACCAATTCCCTAGTTCGACTCTTACCAAAGTGCCTATACTTGTGCCTTGATACCAAAAATAAGTTCCGCTAAGTAAACAATTATATTTACTGGCGATACGAGATCCATAATGGCTTTGAGATGTTATTCTATTTTTGGATTTTATATGCATTGAATATCGGCTCGGCATGAGAAATCAGAGAGCCGAGTTCAAATTCCAGTTGAATACGTTTCTTCATTCCTTTACGCACAAATACACTCCAGCTATGGTTTGCATAATAGGACAGTTTGGGATCGATACCTTTGGTTGGCAACCGCTCTAAAGCAGAAAGTAATGGCAACCTACTGCGAGAAAATATTCTGCCTGGTCAGTCATGTCTCAAAAGAGAGATGATCGCTCAAACGTTTATCACCTATGGCAATTAACTGACTGATTTAAACAATATAAACCCCAAACCTGTATTCATAATTTTTTACTGTCGGATCTTCCATTAATAAGGTAATTGTATCCGCCGTTTTGGATTTAATGATTAGTTTCCTACGACTTGTCAACCCTCTGCAGGTTATTAAAGGCTAGGAAATATTTTAGATTGGGATCACCGTAGTTTCTATACATTTATCCTCTAGAGAATATGAATAAATCTAAAAAACACGCATGTATAACTAATCAGTATTTAAGTGATTGATTCGTTTTTTACTTCTTATCAACCCTTTTCAGGTTAGCTAAAGCTAGAAAATATTTTTAAATTGTAAGAATTTTAGGAGGGATAATGTTTATTGATAAAAGTTTTACTAATTAATCCATAGCTGGGAGAAGAAGAAATGGATTTATACATTTCCCAATGGTATTGAGTGCAAGTGAACATAATAAACCCGATGGGAATTAGAACATGTCTCTCCGATTAAGAATTCCGAGCCATTATTCATTTCACCGCCTGCACATCCAGGCAGGTAGCTCCTGGTATTTCCCAGCTGTTACTCATCTAGGTACTGACCAGGTTCGACGTTGTTTAGCTCGATGACCGCTGTTGTATGACTTGATGCGCAACTATTTCGAGATTAAGCTTTGAGCTTCGTCACTTATCACCAATAAACTATGACATGACTATCCATATATTCTATCCTTTCAGATGCTGCTTTTTCTAAGTGAGTTAACCAGCCGACAGATCGGACTATCAGCTCTCCGAATGTTTGTTGTTACGTGGAAAACGATTCTAACGGTGAGGATATTTTTTATTCTTAATTTCTTCGTAAAAAGTGTGCGTAGGGAAGTTTATTCTTTTAAGAAAAATTTTCCACGCCCCGAACTTATTAAAGTCCCTCTGTTTATATGTTCCATCGTTTTTGTGACTTTAAATTATTTTCCGACTCACCTTTAACTAAGAGACCCCCAAAAGGCATGGTACGTGGAACAAGAACAATCTAACTCGGTGGACAGAATAAAGGGTTCGGTTCGAAATTCCAACGTATATCACCTGAAGAGGACCGGAGCATACAACAGCCAAAACAGTGTAAATATGACAATAAAGATGAGGACTACAGCATATATAGCATATTAAGAAAAAAAATCCTTCTCACAAATTACTAAGAGTGCCGCTTGTACTAAGCTTATATTGTGTAACCCTCTATGTACTAATGTGAGACGATTAAAAAAAAGTTACATCTTGTGGAAAAATAGTCTAGTTTTAATTCTACATGTTTTATGTATGACGATCGCTAATCATGCTAACTTCCAAAGGGAGATATCAACTACGCCTTCTCGGGCTAACGTTTTACGCTGACATGAAAAGTAAAAATTATTTTGAATCAGTTGCTAGATCTTCAGTTAGCAAAGTTGGTTATACTAGGCAACTTTCTTGTCAGAATGTATCTTACACATTCATAAGTCTACCATTCGTCTACAATTTCAGTTTTTCTGTCACACCTTGCCTGGTGCTTCTAATACCGGATTATAAAATATAACGAAGAATCTGCAATGTTATTGATCCTTGCCTGGCTTCTCGGCTTCTGTCACTTTTTCAGTGGCGTAAGATCGCTTCTCTTTGCCTTTTCTAAAAAATACTTTCATGGTAACTGTTCGGATTAGCTTTCTTCTATGATACCTAGACTTTATGAATTTAAGCGCATTACTAGATTGGAGGCTAGCTCTCATCAGTTTATAATGTAAACCAATAGATATAACCGTAAGTTATCTGCTAACAGTTTCTTCTCTCGTTAGTTGAACACTCTTCCGGTTTCTTACTTACCAGTCAAATTTGATCTTCAACAACTATGTCAATCGTTATTTTCTGTCTTTTTAATTCCTGTTCCTTCATTGTTTCTTCTCTGTAGTAATGTTTTCTTTTCTCATATTCTTTGAAATTCAGTAACTCATTGTGTCTTAGTGACTTTATTGCCTTGTTTGAATTAAAGATCCAAGATATAAATTCTGTGATATGATTGATTTAAAATGTCAATCCTTGTTGGATCATTCAATATTAAAGCCATTTTTACTTTTAACTTATTAAGTATTTAAATAAAATAATGATATAACAAATCTTTGATTTCTTTTTTGACAACGCAATGCCATATTTATGATTAGGATGCTCTCTGAAAGGGCAATACAAATGAAGAAGGGCTTATACCTGTGCTTCATTGATTATGCGTAGACATTTGACAAAATACACCACAAAGAACTGATGGAGATGCTGAGCAGCCTTGACATATTTGGTATATAGGACAATTTCGCTAGAAACAAGGAAGAGAGTACTGGATTGCTATGTGTTGTCAGTTCTTCAATATGGCAGTCAATGCTGGACAATATCATCAAAGATGAAGGAAAAAGTTGAAGCAACTGAAATGTGGTTCTACAGAAGGATGCTGCGAATATAATGAATCGAGCATATGATTCAATGATGAGGTCCTAGAAATGATGAAAACAAAAAGGAAATTAATACTGAGCATCAGGAAGAGACAATTGAAGTTCCTGGGACAGGCAATGAGGAAGGAGGGCTTGGAGAACCTGATACAAACAGGCCAAATAGAGGGAAAAAGAGACAGAGGAAAGCAACGGACAACATATTTGAAGGACCTCATCAGGTGGATGATGGAACGAGGGTTGCATGGTGTAAAAGGAGAAGGCGTGCTAAGAGCCACCAGAGATAGGAAGACGTGGAAAGCCATGATCGCCTCCGTAATGAAGAGACAGGGCACATAGAAGAAGAAAAAATATATAAAAACAAACAAACATGTTGATTCAATAATTGTCAAAATGAACCTTGCTAATCATAAATCTTTACATCTACTGATGAGAAGATAAGGAAGTTATAGGGGAGGGCTTTTCCTATATGCTCACTCATTCACTAGAAGTCATTGGGATATTGGCAACGATGAAACAATTTGTCAAGATACACGATGACAAGGAAAGGCACAAGGAAAGTTAGATTCATGCCTGCCTCAAAGGTTCTAAATGAATATCAGGTGCCCTTAGTAGAATTAGAAACCGATTTACCGAGGCTTGTTCTGGAATTCAAACTCAGGCTGTATATATTAATTTCTCTCTAATATATCTGGTAAAAGGCATAAACTCACTTCTCCCCGCAATCTATCACATCTACAGCTTTCTTCAGAGAATGTACTGTCGCAAGCATGTCACGACAGTTGATGAGAGAAAGGGATGAGTGAAAAATACCCTAACTACCTACGATATTTCATGACATATAAGATGCATCCTAATTTTAGAGGAAAGTACTTCAGAAATTTCTCAACAACAATCTAGAATCCATACACACTTTTCTACGAAGTACTTTCAGCTATTTATATTTTTTTCTAACGATGTGTTATCATTTACAATAATTATAGAAGCCGCAGGATACGTAACATAGGAAACGTTGGTGTTTGACTAATGCTACAAGGACGCAGGGAATTACAATGAGCGAAAGAGAATTCGAACATTGTAATGCGAAGTGAGTAAAGGAAAATAAAGAAATAGGTTTCAAGGAGACAGAAGTGGGTATTGCATTGAAATTTTTGAAGAATGTAGGTAACAGGGAAGCAGGAAATAGAAAGGGAGTTCCACAGGTGAGAAGTGCGAGAAAGAAAACTGTTAGTTCAACTGTAAAACGATGAAATCTAGTGACATGTCTAATAGCAAGCTTTTGATCGCATCTATTCAAATCATTGAAAATAAAGTGCTTTGGGCAAAGTTTAACAAACGTACCCGTTAAAAAACGATGTGTAAAAAAAAAAACAAAAACAAAAAAAAAAACGCTATTACTGTAACATTTCTCGATATTTCTTTTTTAATTCAACGATTTCTTTAGTATTAGTCTATATTTTTTAGATGAGGTAGTATTTACAGCATCCGGACTATTGCCCTAATCTTTGTTGCCATTTGTACGATGTTTCGGCCGTTGTACGCTCCGGCCTTCCTCAGGTGCTAAGAATTTCGAACCGAACCCTTTATGACAATCACTGGGGTATATGAACTCTATTCCTTGCGTAGTAGTGCTTCTTTTGGTAGTCATGAGTTATAAAAGGTTCGGTACGAAATTCCTAGTAGCTGAAGAAGGCAGGATTGTACAACAGCCGAAACGTCGTTCAAATAGCAACAAAGATGAGTACAAAAGTCTGAATAATATAAATACTGTCAATGATTCTTGCATGTACAAACATCTTTGTTTGTCTGGAATACATTGAACGATCTTTGGAACTGGATTAGATATGCTTAAGAAAGCCATCTTCGCAAGTTAGAATAAGGTCATCTGGCTGTAAGCAGAGATGTTAAACACTTGGTTATTGCTGATGATACTTGCTTTTTTAGCCAAGAAACAAATGACAACAAAGGTGAAGACAATAGTCCGAATAATGCAAATAGTGAAAGTATTGAGAAAATATAAATTTGATGCTTATTTCACAAATGTAATGTAATCTTAATTTCTCAAGATTAAATTTTCATTCTGTTTCAGGTGGTCGGCCTTCTTATAACCTATTTCGTGTTACTTATACAATTCCGAAGTACTTATATGAGAAAAACTGCCGAGGGAATTAAAATGAAATGAAAAAAAATAACACTTTATATGAATAATTACGAAACAAAACTGATCAGTTGACGAATTTACCCAAGTTTTTCTCGGACATGAATTAACCCGAATTTGTATTCTTTATAGTCTTTCATTAGTTTTCGAAGCACTAAACTATGAAATGACTGAACAGGTAAACACTGTCTGATAATAAAACCAACATTTTCTTTTGTAGCTATGTGTTTCGCGACAAAAAGAAATAGGCATCCTACCCTTAATAAATCTTATTGTTTATTGCGTACATTGTCATTTCGGGTATTTTTTGATGGTTTTGATGCGATGCACAATGAAAATAATATTTACGTCAACTTGGTATAATTTGATGGTTTACTCATTATTGAAGGAATTAGCCACGAGTGAGCAATTTGGAGCCGCATATAATTTGAAAAGAATTTTTTTTTTTTTTTTTTGAAAAAAGGTTTTTTTGAGTCCGAGTTTTTGTTAACGGCATATCAACCTCTGTGGGTTATTTAATGCCAAAAAAGGTAAGGATTTAAGGTAGTTTTTTTAATATTCGGTTATAGTGAGAAGGTTGACTTAGATTTAATGAATTTTTTTTCTTTTTACTCTTTTTTATTTTAAAAAACTGAAAATGTCTTCGACTTTTGTATTAAAAAATGTTTTGCTGAGAATATTTTTTTCTTTAAAAAATGTGTCATGGTGATCATCTTTTCTTCAAAATGTATTGTTGTTAATATTTTTCCTTCAAAAACTATACTTTTCTATAAAAGTCAATTTTTATGTATATATTTCTATAAAAGTGTATTTTTATACTTTCATAGTGTTTTGACCCCAGTTTGGGGGGGGTAACTATTTACCCATAGCTGGGACCATAACAGGTGCTACCACTCCAGGTTAGGGTGGACTTGAGAACAACAGCAATTAAGAGGTGATTCCATGCTCCCCACAACCTCCCAATCAGAGGCCTGACTGCCGGATGCAGTTTACCGTCATGCCTAGAACCATTTTTGAAAAAAGAATTTGACAGAAACTGAGAGGACCGATGCCTCGCTGTAAAGAAGTGGGAAGCAAGATCTATCAGGCTTATCACTCGACAAGATTTTTCATCGACGAAAGTAAAAACTAAGTGTTAAGTCATTAATATTATTAGAATTTTTCCAGTGTAAGTTTTAAAATATATTTCCAAATGTCGCTGGTTCAAGGAAGATAAATCTAGTAGAGCAAAATGTGACAGAATTACAGACAAAATCGGCGTATTGATTGTCTGATTCTCACGGAGAACCGTATTTTTGTCCCAGATTAAAAGAAAAAAACGTCCAGAAAATAGCTATAGAAATCACATTGTACAGGTATAAATACGAATCACTCTGAGGAAAAACAAATGCAAAATAAATTTGCATCAACCTTTTAGCAAAAAGCAACAGTTTCTGGGTACTTGTGAGAATATTTTTGTCTTCGACGCCATTCAACGCTGCTCATGCTTTTAACAAAATTGTAAAAGCTTCTTTGTGAACAATCAACATGTTATACGTTCAACGCTTCGCAGACATGGTTTCTACATGCGATCACGTAATTTTGCAGCTGACATATTTTTTTCGCTCTTTCAGTGTTATCACAATCATTTGAGAGAAAGTGCTTATTTTTTTATTTTCGTATTTATATAAATTTTTTGTCCGCTTTAATGTATATTATTCAACGTGCTTTCATTATCCATTTTACAAAAAGCTATGTGCTTATTTTGCCTTCATTTAATTTTAGCTATTTTACTTTTCTTTTCATTTCTTATATTCCTTATCACTTTTCATTTATTATATCTTATATCACTTTTATATTAACGCCTCATATTTAGTGTTTATCATACAACAAACTCATCAGCCATTTGGTTGCCATTCCGTAACTGCAAAAAGTGAATACACTATTTATTAATATCAGGTAATTTTAGCTGAACTTCGTCATACTTAGAAAATTATCAAGTTTCTGCCTAATTTCATGCTTTTAATATAATCCAAATGGAATTAAAAATTTCAGTTATTTTCCTTGAATTTTTTTCTTTGGTGGGACGATCACAGTTTTTTTTCTCTCAGAGAGTTTACATTAAGTTGATATTACACAATTTTATTCTGTAAATTTTGTCACTCTGACGACTGGGGCTTCAGAATACGTCGATTGCACCTCTGCAGAGAAATGCCTCCTCAACCTATAAGTATACTGGGTATGACGATAAACTATATCCTGGTCCTGAGTAGTGATAAACTGCATCCTGCACCAAGACATCTGATTCGGAGCTTAGGAGGAACTTGGAACCACCTCTTAATTGCTGTTGTTCCCAGGTTCACCCTGAGCCGGGGTGGTAGCACCTGTTAGGGTCCCAGCTATGGGCAAATAGTTCATCCCGAGACGGAGGTTAAAACAATGAAATTTTTTATAATAAAAAATCTAGCAATAGTTTTCGGAGAAGAAAATATTATAAGTAAAACATTTCTGATAATATATATATATATATATATATATATATATATATACCAACAATACCTGTGATTCTCGACAAAACTCTTTTTAAAAAATACGTCAATCTCACAAAGAATAGAAATTCCATTCATATGTCAGCATCATTTAACTAATTGAGGTTGATATGCCGTAAAATAAACCAAATCAAACTTCATTTTTTTGAATACTACAATAACAATATATGTTCAAGACACATTAGATTTTAAAATATGGTTATCTTTAGATAACTTGAACCATAATACATGGCAATTCTATTTAGATTCATTTACAAAAAAATCTGTGCGTCGCGTAATACTTGAAATATACTTAATTGTTTAATTAATCCGTGCTTTGTCAAACTTATAAGCTTCAGAAAAAGAGTAATGAGATTGTATGCACATTCCTTCTGACATTTTGTTTTTCATTCTCACACATTTTTTTTACACATATGGCATGACAAGCCTGAGAACGGGCGAAGGCAGCAAACTGGCGTTTCATAACCAGCTACTTCGAATAGATGGAGCCCAACAGCCCAGTAAGGCAGCCCATCTAGGGGAATGAAAGCCCCGATCTTAAACCTCCGTTGCCTTGCGGTTATATTCATGTGCGGAAAAAACTGTGGAAGGACACCCAAGCAGAAAATACGGAGTAAAGCTCTAAAGGCAGTTGGCTGTCAACACCAACAACTTTCCGGCAATTTCTGCAGCCAAGCCGTCACCAAATATAATACCCCGTATTCCTTTGGATTTTGTCATTACGGCCGTTCGAGGTGAGGGCATGTAGTCTGAGTAGAGCACGGACTCCATATACCATCGCGTAGGCCTGCGACCTGGAGAGGTCAATCCAGTTTCACCGCCAAAAGACTAAATTTTGACCAAACAGCGCGCTACCTTTATCTCGCGAGATAAACAGATGTCTACTATGACAGAACAAAATAACCGTTAATCGGTTAATAGTAAGCAATTGAGTGCTCTTTTGTCAAAATATTTATTTCCCAAATGTTCAGTTTTCCTAACCCTTTGCTTTTGATCGGGGAAATATTTACAAAAAATGAAATAAAAGACGAAGACTCAATCTGTTCTGCTTTAAATGGATACACAATTCATGTGACTTCTCTATACGAAACCTTTAATACTACAGACAGGATTTATTAAATTAATAAATTAAAAATCTCTCATTAATTATTACATAAAGCAGATTCGATGATGGGAAAGGTAGGCAAAAATCGAGGGACTATTTTTTTTCTCCAACTGAATGTCGATCCGAGTTACGAAGGTAAGTATTCGGCTTTTGTTAGTACATCACACTGACTTTCCTACTACGATTCTCCATCCCAATTGCAGAACTTCAGTCATTTTATGAACTAAAAAAGTAAATATTCTTTAATACTAAAACATAGGTTGAATACTAAACCACGAATTTTTAATGTCTTGACTTTTAAAATTCATTTGAACACATTTCTGCATTCAATCTGTATTTCGTACATCAAAAACGAAAATAATAAAAAGTCAAAGACTATATATATATATATATATATATATATATATAAAAACATAGTACACTTGGGATACAATCCAGGTAAATTCCGATAGAGACTAACTCATAAGAACTCAATGTTAAATTCATTTATTTAATTTAACAGAGTAATGTAATTTATAAAAGATTTTAGAATATTACAATGGGTAATACATACTTCACCGCGTCCTGATGTTATTATCGCGGCTCGTCAGATCCAAATGGTACAACAGTTGGTCCTCAAAATATCCCCCCCCCCACAAAAAATTCCTTTTCTTTTATTCAATTTTCATAGACGCTCACATGGACATATTAGAATAGACATTTGTAACAGTTATTTACGAGAATTTCTCTCTCATTCGAAAAAGAACCCCAAAGAAATGAGGAAAGCAAGGATAAAGAAAAGATAGACGATTGATTGATGTAAAGAAGAGAAGAGCGCCTATGTAAAATTGAATAAAGGAAAAGGAATTTTCTTTGGTGGGGGATAATTTGAAGACCAACTGTTGTACCATTTGGATCTGACGAGCTGCGAGAATAACATTAGGACGCGGTGAAATATGTATTACTCATTGTAATATTCTAAAATCTTTTATAAATTATATATATATAAGGACTTGATACCACAAAACATAAATACTGTTTTGAATAGGCAGGAAGACATTTTTCCATAATTTCTGAAGAAGTGTTGGCGTTTTCCAGTATGTCTTCATGATTAGTGTTTTGCGTTGTGTCAATCAACCTTGCCAACGTTACCCTCTGAAGAAATGTTGGCCGAAAGGATCCTAAGGTTCAGGAAAAATGTTTTCATGCCTATTCAAAACTATATATGTAAAACAGTTATTGGTTAAAATTAAATAAGACCAGGAAAAGGTTATAAAAAAAACAATGCTTGATACACAATTAAAAAAAATTCGAACGCATAGTGCTTTAAAATATAAGAAAATAAGAATATCAACCACTTACGCTACCATGGTTTTACCAGGCAGTAGAGTCATTTAATGGGTCAAAAAGTGCGAAAATGATAAACGAGGTGATCTTGAAATTTTTCTGAAACTAGAAAAATCAAATGAATAAACTTTATCGCTTCGTCTGTAAGGCACACCAATACTTGACCTGGTGGTCATAATTTGAGTAAACCTTTGTTGCAGGCGTTATAATTCTAATTGCATAAATGTATTATATACAAGGACAATGCACCTGTCGAAATAAAGTGTTTAAAAGAAAAATCTCTCAACATGTTCAAAAGGCCATCGGGACCAATATTAATATTTTAAAACGTTAAACTTGGGTTTTGAAATTCCTCTTCACCAATTTTCTTGAACTCTGAGACTTAATGCCTCAAAATATTTTACTTTAATACATGAACATTAAGGAGTTAGAATGATGATTATTTTCCATCATCATGTGGAAGTATATATACGAAGTCTGAAATGTATCTGAAAAGATAAAAATAAAGCTACAACATATATCAATTCTGCATTTAATCTCGCTCGAAGTAGTCCCCTTCAGAAGTTGTATGCGTCGCTTCCATTGATGGAGGCATTCCTGGAACTATCTGGCGGAGGGGGGCGAGGGTAGTGAGCAGCTATCTCGTAGTATTCTCTTGGATTTTCTCGATGTCTTGCAATCTATGTTTTTCAAATGGGATTTGATTTTGCAAATAGGAAAAAATCGGAAGGAGCGAGATCTGGGTAATATGGTGTTGCCTAACCTAGAGAACAAGGTGCATGGCCAAAAATTTCTGCACTAGCCATGACTACTGATAGAATCTCTGAGGTCTGATGAGACGACCACACTCTACACACTTTCCTTCTTATCACTGCTGTAAACCATAGAAGTGAACTAGAGCGTTATAACTTGCTGTGTATGTGCGGCAGTGTTCAAGGTCAATCTGTGCAAAGCAGCTTCCCTCTGAGTAATTAGGTCTTTAACATATCAACAGTCACGATAATTTCTTTTATCAGACATCGTAATTAGTGAAAATCGTATTGGTCGATATTGGTATTTATCTTCTTGTAAAAAGAAACCCGCATATTTTTTTCTTTGCTAAACTGTAAGAAATTACTTAGTTAACTTGCCATGGAGGCACTTTCATGTGTCAGTCTTGTTTAAAAAAATAATCAATTAACTTCCCAATTTTTATTTCTAAATAAATGGTCTTGATAACGGGGGAAAATAACGACAAATTACTATTTTCTTAAACTACTAACATTATGCAAAAATCTCGGTAGTTCCAATGAGGCGCGCCTAGAGATCACCATCGGAGGCCAGATTTTTACAATTGTTTGTAACCTAACTGAACATTCACTTTGTAAATGTAGTAGTAAAAACTTTCGTAGAAAATATGTTGTTCAACAGAAGAAAAATTATTTTCGTTAACGACTTTGTATGTTTGACTGCTTTGAACAAAAACTTTTCTTCTTACAAAGGAAATTTTAGTATTCACTTTCAGTATTCCAAATAAATTGCATTAATAAAAAAAAAAAAAAAAAAAAAAAGAAAAAAAGCATAGCCTCATGCATGAGTGAATATTTTCTAATAATTTCCTCTCGTGTTATTCTATTATTAGGTCGTCTTGTTCCAGACATTGTTTATAAATGCTACAGACATTCAGTTTAATAAATGTTGTTGAATTTAAAATTTTCTCGTATTTTCTTTATTACTTTTTTAGTCGTAATCAATGGAGTGAAAAATGTTATTTTTTGTTCTCAAGAAAAAATGAGCGGTTTTCAGATTAACAGTCTTTGTGTTATAACCACTTGCAGCATTAAATGCAAACCTGTTCAATAGTTTTGGCAAATTACAAAGTTTTTTGGAGCAACTCATAAATAAAAATTTACTATAAGAAAAATAAAAAAAGATGTGAAGATAAATAATAAAAAATAAAAATAGAGAGGAACGGGAAAAACAGAAAAAAGATAAAAAGGCAAGAGAAAGCAAAAAGACAAAGATGAAAAAAAAACAAAAAACAAAAAGGAAAAAAAAAAGAAAATAAATACGAAGAAAACGTAAGAAAGCAGAAAAAGAAAGGAACAGAAAAAATTACTCTTGTGAAAAAAATAAAAATAAAAAGAATGGAACAAAAGATAAATAATACAACACACCGTTATGTAATTAACGGATAAACACCGCACCGAATTACTTCCATTAAAAGAGTCAGACATTTTGAACCCCTCAAAACAATAGAAGCAGATAAATGTTCTCTTATTTACATTTGAAATTGTGAATGGGGGAAAAAAAGGTCAAGAGAAAGCTACGAACTATTTTCATATACTTTCCGCTCAAATGTCTCATAAAAACTGTCATTTTACTTCAAAGATTAATACATTGTGTGTATTTCTTTTGATAACACAATTTGACAAATTTGGATTTTCATTGTTGAATAAGTTTCTCATGTCAACCAACTCTAGTTCATCTGTCAAATACTGTCCCATCTAAATGATATTGTTTCTTTTTCTTAAGAATTTACATGAGGAGATTTTTTTTTTAACTTAGCGTCTCCTGCCAATTTTGTACGCACGCACAATTTTGGTGGTGATTTTTCTTACCATTCGATCAAAATACATCAATGTTGTCCCATTTTGATGAATAACAGCAACAAAGAATTATGAAACAAAAAAATGAATTAAGGAAAAACCCTGACATTTGACGTCAAATATTTTCATACATTTTTTTTTTTTACACATTTTGGTTGCTGCTTAAAAAAGGTAAAAAAAAAAAATCATTCAAATTGTACTTTACACTCATTTTTTCTTTCCCTCACATCACGTATATGTTATCTGAAATATCCCATCTAAAAAAAATTAAACTCAAATTTATTTTTTCTTTTCCTTGTTATTCTTTAAAAATCATGCGATATTTCTCTTCAGTTTCGTTGATTTATCCTTATTTTGACTCTTACACAATTACATTATGCCTTTCCTGTATACTTTTGCTCTCTATCTCTCTCATACAATGACATTCACCGTTTTCTTCTCTTTTTCTTATACATTTACGTTATCTTCTCTCTTTCTGATACGATTACGTTTTTTTTTTTTTACTTTGGTCTTTCAAATACAGTTAAGTTTTTTTCCACTCTAATACAATTGCATTCTCCTTATATTTTTTATACAATTATATCCTCTTTCTTCTCTCTTTCTTATACAATTGCATTGTTTTTCTATTTCTTATACAATGACAATCTTTTCTCTTCTCTTATGTAATTACATTTTTTACATGTTACTTATAAAATTTTATTTCCTTTTACTTTTTCCCCTCTAATAAAATTACATTTTTTATTCTCATTCTTCTACAATTAACTTCTTTTCTCTTTTCATATAATTCCATTGTTTTCGTCTCATTCTGATACAATTCATTCATTTTCTTTTCATTCTTATACAATTACATTTTTCCATCCTTGTCTTATCTTATCTTTCTTATATAATTTCATTCATATCTTCACTCTTTCTGATGCAAATAGATTCCTTCTTCTCTCTGGTACAAATACATTCTTTTTTTGTCATTTTTTATCCAAATACATGCGACTTTTTCTCTCCTTATTTAATTACATTCTCCTGTTTTATTATACAATGGCATTCATTTCATCGGTTATAATATTAGAACTTTTTCTTCATTCTTTCTTAGAAAATTAAATTTTTTCTTCTACTTTATTCAATTACATTAATTTCTCCCTTCTTTTTTATACAATTGCATTATTTACACCTCTTTTTATGCAATTACATTAATTTCTTCTTTCTTATACAATTGCATTCTTTACACCTCTTTTTATGCAATTACAATAATTTCTTCTTTCTTATACAATTGCATTATTTACACCTCTTTTTATGCAATTACAATAATTTCTTCTTTCTTATACAATTGCATTCTTTACACCTCTTTTTATGCAATTACAATAATTTCTTCTTTCTTATACAATTGCATTATTTACACCTCTTTTTATGCAATTACAATAATTTCTTCTTTCTTATACAATTGCATTCTTTACACCTCTTTTTACACAAATGAAATGAATTCGACTATTTTTCACGAGTTTATAAACAATTGTCTGAAATATTCACTAAGGTATATCTTTTTCTTTTTTGAAATTCACTTTTATGATTCCATTAGACTGTCTTCCTTTCCCTCTTATCTACCTCCTCCTTTTCTCTCGTTAAATTTTCTTTTTTTGCGGAGTGGCGGTCGACTTGTCACTAGACAAGGCACCACAAAGCACTCGGCGAATAAGTGTTTCGCAAAAAGCTGTTGTCATTTCCCTCAAGCCGGACGTCTTCGATGTTGCCAAATTATAAAACAGAGTTTAAATTTTCTTTTCTGATTATCGTGTTATATTCGGGTTAAAATTATGTTAACTGACAATTCTCCAAATTGTGGTGAACCTGAACCTCATAACTTATAGTAAATTAAAATTTTGTGTAAATATTTTTTTCTTCTATCGGTTGACGTAGATAGACCCTACTATCGTCCGGTTTAGGAGCTGAGACTTATCCATTTTCCTGTTTAGGAAAGGATTCCCGGATCTTTTTTTTTTCTCCTTAGCCTCAATAGTGGTGCTTTCGCGACTTTTCTATGATGTGGATGGACAGTAGCAACGACTCTTCATACTGAAGGTCAGTCAGTCAGTTAAGTGCCATACGTGATACACGCTTGGGCGATCATGTCTCGAAAGAGACATGACTGACAGGGCAGAATATTATCCCGCAGTAGGTTGCCATTGCTTTCTGCGGTAGACTGGTTGCCGACCAAGGCGATAGAACCCAATCTGTCCTGCTATTTAACCCATAACTGGAAGGAAGAGACGGATTAATAACTTTCCCAAGGGTATTTGCGCGTAGTACCCTTGGGAAAGGTATTAATCCGTCTCTTCCTTCCAGTTCTGGGAAGTGTTATAACAGAAGACGGAAAGTGCAACACAGAGATCCGAAGGCAAATTGGTATGGTGAAGGCAGCATTCCAGAAGTCGACTAAGGTATTAAGAAACAGGACAATTTCGTTAGAAACAAGGAAGAGAGTACTGGATTGTTACGCGTTGTCCGTTCTTCAATATGGCAGTGAATGCTGGAAATATCATCAAAGATGAAGGAAAAAACTTGAAGCAATTGAAATGTGGTTCTACAGAAGGATGCTGCGAATATCACGGATCGAGCATGTGAGCAATGATGAGGTCTTAGAAATGATGGAAATTAATTCATCAGGAAGAGACAGCTGAAGTTGCTGGGACATGCAATGAGGAAGGAAGGCTTGGAGAACCTGATTCTAACAGACCAGATACATGGAAAAAGCGACAGGGGAAAGCAACGGATAGCATATTTGAAGGACCTAATCAGGTGGATGACGGAACGAGGGTTGCATGGTGTAACAGGCGAAAGCGTGCTCAGAGCCACCAGGGATAGGGAAACATGGAAAGCCATGATCGTCTACGTCCTGAAGAGACAGGGCACATAGAAGAAGAAGTAGTAGTTAGACTCTTACGTAGCGTCTTGATCGACTGCTTTGATCAACAGTTACATAATATCGGGATGACATTGTCTGGCACGCTGGCCTTCTGCGCAAACTGCAGAGCTATCTTATAACTAGACGCTTGTTTGATTTAATCCAAGCCGTCCTATCAAATCGCTTAATGAAGGTCATATTGAACAGGCATGCTTCCAGATCCTATCATTCGAACGCAGGTGTCCCTCAAGGCTCTATCCTAGGTCATACGCATTTTCTGATCTTAATCAACGATTTCCCTGTTGTAATCAGATCCCAAGTAAGCATTTACACTGATGATACCCCGACTTACTTCAGTCTCAATAAGAAATCCGCCAAAGCTGACAAAACTAACCTCGCTGCTGATCTTGAAAAGAACCTTCAATCTGTAGTGGAATGGGGGTAAGAAATGACGCGTAAATTTTAATGCTTCAAAAACGAAGCTGCTATCCTTTAACCATCATAGACAATCCTCTCCTATCGCCCATCAGTATGAATCCCGCAAGTCTCCCTAAAAGTAATACACTGCGCCTCCTCGGCCTCACTGTCTCAACCGACCTCAAGTAGTTCGACTACGTTGAATCAATAGCTAAATATAGTGCTAGGAAGTTCGGATCACTTTGCCAGGAAGTTTCTCACATCTTACATATTTACAAAGCTACCATCCGCCTGTGCACTGAATACTCTTGTCATATCTGCTCGGGCGCCTCTGCTATTCATCTCGGGGTTCTTGACAAAATCCAAAGGACAATCCGCAGTGTAACTGACCTGTCTGGCATCTCGACTCCAGTCACTTTCTCACTGACGAGATGTAGCTTCCCTTTGTCTCTTCTACAAATATTTTCACGGCTTCTGCTCCGACGAGCTCAGCTCTCTGGCGTTCTCTCAACACGTACTTATACGAGCTACTAGACTGGCAACTAGGTCCCACCTTTTTACAGTGAAACCAATCAAATGTAACTACAACTTCTACTCTATCAGCATTTTCTCTCACACTTCCCACCTGTGGAACTCCCTTCCATATACTTGCTTCCCTGACAGCTACAATCAACAAAAGTTTAAATGCAACGTCAATTGCCATCTTTTATCTCCTTGACTTCTATCCTTCTCTTATCCTTTCCCCGACACCCCTGTGTCATTTTCTTCTCCATTTTTGCTCTACTCTCACGTAACTCTCTTCACATCAGCATTCTCAGCCTTCTCTTATCTTTTCCTCGACACCCCTGTGTCATTTTCTTCTCCATTTTTGCTCTACTCTCACGTAACTCTCTTCACATCAGCATTCTCAGCCTTCTCTTATCCTTTCCTCGACACCCCAGTAGCCTGTTCCTCTTTCTCTTCGCTCTCCTCTTATGTATCACCCTGCACTCCAGTGACAATACTGCGTTGCTTGAGGAGAAACAATTATTAAAAAAAATACATTCATTTCTTCTCTTTTTTATACAATTACATTCTTTACTCTTTCAATTCTATTTTTTATAGAATTATATTCTTTTGTTCTCTCTTATGTAATAATATATATATTTTTTTTTATACAAATGTATTTTCTCTTCTCTCTTATACAAACGAGTGGGCCGGTGCAGTCAAAAACACCAAAAGATTTATATCGATATACTGTCTAAAATGATGGCAGCATATATATTGGTGATTGGTGGACCTACTATTGAGTGTTTTACATAAAAACATAAAAAAATCTAAACCCTGAATTTGACAGAAACTGTGTGTGTATATATATATATATATATATAGTCACCCGCAGTATCACAGTACATCAGTACGGTTAGACAGCCGATTGCTTTTACCCAGGATTGAAACCCGACCGAATTGTCGTATGTCGACGATTCTACCTCTGAGCTATGGGCACTCGGTAGGAGGAGGTAGACATTTAGCGTGTGATATACCAGGTATACATACGCCAGTAGTTAGAGAGTTCTAGTTTATGACTAAACGAACGATGCATAGATGCTAGAGTAGCTATTGTTTTTTCAAAGTCTACCATTCTTCCAGAGTGGTCAATCAGGGCGTGAGAGCGTAAATAGTCATTCGCAGACAGATCTCTTTCGCTGTATCACAGCTCATCAGTACGGTTATATATATCACACATACATACAGAACGGTCTTTATTATAATAGAAAGGATATATTTTTTCTTAACACGACGACGTAATTATTGCAAAAAACATAAATAAATTAATATAGCACCCTTAAAGAGCAAACGTGCTGGAAAAGCTTTCGTAACTGGTAGGAAAGAGAATGAACTGACCGACGCTGACTCGCTATGAGCGTGAAGTGTGTGTGTGTATATATATATATATATATATATATATATATATACATACATACACTGAATGACAGTTGTGTGTGTGTGTGTGTGTGTGTATATATATATATATATATATATATATATACATACATACACTGAATGACAGTTGTGTGTGTGTGTGTGTATATATATATATATACAACTGTCATTTTTATAACGCATAGAATTGCATTATTTTTCTTTTTAATACAATTACATTCTTTTCTCCCCCCTCTCTCTCTCTTAAACAATCACATGCTTTTCTTTCTTATACATTTACATACTTTCCTCCTGTTTCTTTTTTCTTTGCCCATTTGTATCGTTAACTTCTGTTATATAATTAACTCAATTTGGTTTTAAAATACTCCGTCAAATAGACACTTGCTTTTATCACTGCAGTTACATTTGTCATTAACGATATTTTGCTACACGTTATTTTTTATATTCTTGGCGTTTTGTCTCTTGTTGTAATTTTCTAAATTGCAGGTGCAGCAATAACTTACTTTCTAAATTGCAGGTGCAGCTATAACTTTAACTGCATTTCTATTTAATATCTTGTGTATTTCTGAGTTTTTAGGGAAATATTTATTAATCAATTCGGAAAGTAGTTTCCTATTTTGGACTTTACTTCTAAATTAAATGACGGGGTCAACCAAATAATATTTCGTTTCCTTGAATTATTCTTCATTTGCTTCTTTCTTTAGGTTTATATTCGAATTTATTTTTATGATCATTTTCATTTAAAGCCTTTTCGTAATCTTTTTTTCTTCAATTGAAAATGATTTTATAACAGAAATGTTTAGATAACCTGTGTTCTGTTCCTTTCGGAATGTGTTTGATTATATTCGCATGGTGGTTAGATCCAGTGTTCATATTTGTGTTGGGTTTCATATATGGGGAGACACTGCTAGCTTGTATATTAAATTCTGTATCTAAAAATTGGATAATTCTTTATTAATTTCTACGTCTATTCAAAGTCGAGGCTTTTGAAGAATTTAAAAAATATTTTTCGGATTTTGTCATTTACTATTCTGTTGTCTGGCACTGGCATCAGCCTATCATCTCTATATAATTCGTGGTTGTCTATGTGGACTATTCCGTAGATCTTATGTAAGATATAAATTTGTCATGAAATCACGGTTCCGTCAAACGAACTCTGTGCGACATCAAAAGTGCTCATTTTTTCTTGTTAGGCCTTTCAAAAAGATTTAGATATTTAGTTAACCCTCTAGGGCCATTCGTATCATATTTGATACAATATGAAAACAAGCCTTGAAAGAAATATTTTCCTGAAAGATTTTTTAAGAGAAATATTTTATAAATTTCAAATGAAAGCAGTACTGACTGCTCAGTCAATGAATACCAAATGTTTCCTTATAGGGAAATACCAAATGTTTCCTTATCGGGAAATACTGTATCAAATATGATACGAATGGCCCTAGAGGGTTAATATATAACGCCTGAAGATACCGAAAGGTGAAACCAAGGTAGCGTAATCGGCTTATATTCCGATATAATAAAAATTATATATATATATACTTCTATGTGCTGTATCCCCTCAGAACGTAGGCGATCATGGTTCTTCAATTCTTTTTATCTCTTGTAGCACTTAACGCCCTTTCTCTTGTTACCTTGCAAACCCTGCTCTTCCATCCATTTGCACAATCCCATCAAATATATTACGCGTTACTTTCCTCTGTCTCTGTTCAGTGAGTTTCAGATTCTCCAAGCTTTCCTTCCTCGTTATATGTCCAAGAAACCTCAACTGTCTTTTCCTGATATTAACTATCAGGTTACTTTTCGGTTCCATCCCCCCCAAAACCTCGTCGTTACTCCCATATTCAGTCTATGGTCCTCAGCACCCTTCTGTAGGATCACATTTCGGTTGCTTCAAGTCTTTCCAGTGAATTATAGATATACAGAGAGCAAAAATAGTATGTATGTATAAAAAAGAGTGTGTATATATATATATATATATATATAAAAGGGTATGTGTCTACTTTTCCTTATCGATATTAACGATTTCCTTGATGTAATAAGATCCCAAGTGGGCATATATGCTGACGACATTACGGTTTACTCTCGTCTCTATCAAAGATCTACCGAAGCTGAAAAAGCAAACCGAGCTTGAAAAGGACCTCCAATCCGTGGTGGACTGGGTGTAAGAATTGGCTCGTAAATTTTAATGCATCCAAAACGAAGCTGCTTTCTAATAACCACCACAGACAATCGTTCCTCCCGCCCATTAACATGGATCAGGCTTCTCTCTTTGAAAGCTAAACTCTCACACCAGACCTCAAGTATATAGAATCCATAGCTAAATCCGCTGCTAAGAAAGTCCGTTCTCTGTGTAGGGCCAGGAAGTTTTTCCCATCCCAAACAATCCTACACATATACAAGTCTACCATCCGCCCGTGCATTGAGTATTGCTGCCATATCTGGTCCGGTGCTCTTGCTATCCACTTAGGTGTCCTCGACCGAATCCAGCGGAGAATCTGTAATGTCATCGATCTCGACTTGCCAGCCAGGATACAGTCGCTTTCTCACCGACGCAGTGTGGTTCCCCTGTGTCTCTTCTACAAATACTTTCACGGCTTCTGCTCTGATGAACTTAGCTCACTAGTACCCCCTATAGATGAATTTCCTCGAGCCACAAGATTAGCAACTAGGTCCCACCCTTTTACTGTGAAACCTATAAATTGTAAACGCAAATTCTACTCCAGCAGCTTCTTTTCTCGCACTTCCCGACTGTCAAATTCTCTTCCGCATACTTGCTTTCCTGACAGTTACAATCTCCAAGAATTTAAATGTAAAGTCAATAGTCATCTCCTGTCTCACTAACTTACATCTCTCTCATGCTTTTCTACATCCACTCCACTCTCATCAGAACTCTCTTCTCTCTCCTACTCTCTTCCTGACACCCCCTGCAACCTCTCACTTCTCATAACATTCCTCCTCGTCTACCCAACTCTCATCAATAATCTCTTCCCTCTCCTACTCTCTTCCTGACACCCCCTGCAACTTCTCACTCCTCAAAACATTCCTCCTATGTAATCCCCTGCACAACAGTGGCAGTAAAATGCCTTGCTTGGGGTGATACGATTATAAATAAAAAAGAGGAAGTGTGTATATATAACACATCACTCAATAAATTACAATTACTTGAGTGAAGCTACTGTTGCAAATTTTACAAACAATGGAAAAATCTGAATTTCGTATGTTGATAAAGTTGTGCTTTTCGATGGAAAAAATACTGTTCAAGCATAGTAATGGCTTGATAAATGTTATTCGGACTCTGCTCCGCCGGAAACAACGGTTAGAAGTTCTATGCAGACATTAGACGCGGTCGTATAGAAACAAATGATGCTGAACGCTTAGGTTACCCAAAATCGGTAGTTGTCCCGGAAAAAAATCTACAAACCCGTTTTGGCCCATTATAAATTAAAGTTGCGTGAGATAGAGCATTTGAACATATCAGAAAGCAATGTATTCCCTATTTTACATGAACATTTGTCAGTGAGAAAGCTGTGTTCAAAGTGGGTGGCGCATTTGCTCACAGTCGATCAAAAACAACAAGGCGTCGACGATTCAGAGCGTTGTTTGCAACTGTTTCAACACAACAAGGAGTTTTTGCATAAATATGTGACATTGGATGAAACATGGATCCAACACTTCAATCCCGAGTCAAATCGGCAGTCAGTTAAGTGGACAGCAGCAGGTGTAAACCCTTCAAAGCGACCGAAGGCGCAAACATAATCAGGCAAGGTATTTTGTTCATCGATTACCTTGAGAAAGAAAAAACTATCAATAGTGAATATTTTATAGCGTTATTGGTGTGTTTAAAGGAAGAAATCATTAAAAAAAAACGACCACAGATAATAAAGGAAAAATTAACCTTTCGCCAAGACAAACACTGTGTTACAAGTCGATCGCAACGATGGCAAAACTACATGAATTGCACTTTGAATTGCTTCCGCATCCACTCTATTCTTCAGATCTGGCCCCTAGCGACCCCTGGCTGTTTGCAGCCTTCAAAAGAATGCTCCAAGGAAAGAGATTTGGCTACAATGAAAAATTAATATCGGAAACTGAGGCGTATTTTGAGGTCAAAGACAAATCGTTCTATAAAGAAGGCATAGAATTGCTAGAGAAGCGTATTACCCTAGAAGGAGACTATGTTGATGAATAAAGTTGAATTTTGCCTAAAAGTTGTTGTTTTATTAGTTAGGCCCACGATTTATTGAGTGATGTGCTACATCAAATTACACACATAATAGAAAGTAATTATATACATATACTGCCATATATCATTTGGATTCCGATATCAACATGCACATAGAAGAGTATAATGATCAATAAAGATGGTACAATAATTTACATCCTTAATGCAAAATTAACGCTAACATACATGTAAGTATATATAAGATTAAATAAATTGCAAACATTGCTTATTTTTAATAAAAACCGTTTATACTCACCGATAATTTTTCGCGTATTACAATTGAAAGATTTTTTTAAAAAAATGAGCTGTAACTTTGACAGATGATTTTATTATTCATTTCTCGATGTTCTCAAGTACTTTCAGTCTCCTTCCAAGCTCAACTTCAGGAATGCAAGTTGTGATAACAAAAATAACCGCAAAATTATTTTGTTAAAAATTAGTAATGTTCTAAAATGTTTATAAAAAGAACAGTTTTTTCACGCTTTAACACGTGCACGACTATGACATTAGAACATAAAAACGAATTCATTTTGAATAATTTTCACGTTATAATGAACGCTAAGCAATTTGTCGACCGTTACATTTGAAGCAAGAAAAAAAATTACAGTAATTTTTAGCAACACAAGCCGTTGAAGAAGATAAAAAACGGCGTATATTCTAGGACTGGGGGACCCCCCTGCATTAATATGAAATGAAATAGAAGCGTGTTCATTTAACACGACTTTTATTACACTATTTGGTAAGAACGATTGAATAAGGCGAAACATTCGTCCAGAGTCACCGTAGTTCTTGAGCTTGTGAAGGCGGCCGGCGTGCCAAACCCTCTTGAACACCTTTGAGATATTTAGTGACACAGTCCCAACTACGCCGTTCTTACCTAAAGCTTAATAGAAAAAAAAAAAAAAAAAAAAACAGCGATGACCGTTAACTCTTAGGTGGTATACTTGGAGAAACGAAGTTACATTGTTAATCCGAAAGAAGGTCATGTGAAGATATTTAACATATTTGGCGTTGATTAGAGCGTCTAGTAATTTGCCAAAAGCAAGTAACAGAGCGATAATTCGATGGGTCAGATGGTTCCTCAGAGTTCTTAAAGACCGCATCTACAAAGGAAGAATTCCAACAAGCTAGAAAACATGAAGTAGCGCGGCATTAATGGTAAAATTTGGAAAGAACAGGAACCAGTTCAGGAGCATATTTTTCAGGACAATTGCAAGGGTACCGTCGAGACTGTACGCCTTGAATGAATCGTGTTTAGAAATGGTAGCAAAAACCATGGACCGAATTATGTGCACATCACTCAGTAGAGAGACTGCTCTCAAACAGAGATACTCTAGATGAGTCTAAAGTGAAGTTGGAAGAGAATTTACAAGCAAAGTACTCTACTATATATGCAGTAGATAACAACAATTGATTGAAAGTACACTTGCAGAGTAATCAGTAACCTCTAGAACAAGGGTTATAAAAATGGAGTACATGTACACCCAGTAGTACATTTGTAATCTTCACTGGGTACATTGATTCCGAAAGAATAACCACTACTGTATAACACATGACGTAATCTCTATGCCGATTGCACAGCGTAGTTTTTTAATTTCCTCATTTTAGTAAGGAAAGTTTTTAATTAAGTCATATTAAACCCATTCATTTAATTAGTATTGACGAATTTTGATTATCGGTACAAAGTAATAATCATGATAGATAATTTAATAAAACATGTATAAAGGATCAAACTGTCTTATAAGTTACATACGTTTAATTAATTGATATTATGAACTGACTCTACTCAAAAAAAAAACTTCATAATAAAATATCAAGATTTCA
Organism: Ascarosepion bandense; assembly: GCA_037127315.1. NCBI lineage: Eukaryota > Metazoa > Mollusca > Cephalopoda > Sepiida > Sepiidae > Ascarosepion > Ascarosepion bandense. Next base: position 2,987,300 of record JBBBDQ010001243.1, on the reverse strand, counting down.
TTGTTTTTCTTTTTCTCAATTTTTAGGGGTACACAAGCATCTATAAAAATGGCAAGGGGCACAGAACAAAAAGATTTCGAACTCCTGTTCTAGAACCAAACTTGTGAGAGGCTATACAATGTATGCATATATAACTATTTGGGCAGCAATTCCTCTCAAATACATGTTTAGTTAAAACTGGAAAAGGTTTTTATTGTATTTTTATGCAAACAGTGGCTAATAGTTTAACCGAAAGTACTCAGAACTCACTCACTCATTTTGACAATGTCTACAGACTCATGTTCACATACTCTTTCTTTCTCTCTCTCTCTCTCTTATATGTATGTATGTATGTATGTATGTATGTATGTGTGTGTGTGTATATTCATTTTTATTTACCGCGTGTAATGATCAAGCTTTCTGTTGTATTCTACAGACAAAACTAGAGAATATAGTCTACCGAGCTATTTAATCCATACCTTGGGCGTAATTTTTTTTCATTTTCTAAGAGCATTAATAAGAAAGGGAACACAGTAGTTTAGATTTGAATTCGAACTCGGCTCTCCGGTTCCTCTTTTCGCTCTGACAATCGTTACGCTTAATATTTCAAATATAACTCAACAGAACTATATTGTAATATATTTCTGTGACCCGACAGAAATATAACTAACATCAACGGTAGCGATAGGCCGACAAAAGTATGATCGACATCAAAAGCAGAAAACACAAAGCAGTGACCGACAAAAACAAGAACATCAAAGTCAGAAAGTACAAACAGTGACCGACAAATGTATGATTGGCATCAAAGGTAGCCGGCGAAGATGGTTGACGAATGTGCGTGGCTATAGATTACGAAAACCCGAGAAGGCAAAAATGCATGAACATTCAGGTTATATAAGATCGGGTTTTTCAGGCTGAAATGAGAAGACAGAGACAACGTAGAGAGAACGCAGAGAACAGAGAAAAAGAGAAGACAACTTCTACTGGTCAACGACTCCCGAAAACTCCCTCGTAAGTGCGTGGTTCTTCATGGCTACATCCTCCACCACACAACCATCACCGAGGAAGAATAAAGAATAAAAGTATAAGTTTATATCTTTATATCTATGTTTTCCGTGTTCATCGTTTGTCGAACAAGACAACCATCATCGTTGATTGCAAGGTATTGTATAACAATATGAAACAGGTTAATGATAGTTTTTATAGCGACAGAAAAAAGATGTCGGCTACTTTGTGAAACAGACTTCAGAATGGATGCATCTTCGATCACAATAAGTTCTTCAAGTTTAAAATGAATCGTTATCTATCCTACGTATCCTTATAATATGCACTTCTTATCGTCTCTACTGACGTTCATAGAACAACGTCATTCATTAACTCCTCTACCTCGAGTGTCTCCTGGGTCTTGTATCGAATGAACAGTTATTTAAAAATTAATACAACCATTTAATAAAAAATTCTTTTTATATAATAAATAAATTGTTTGGAAAGTGGGTTTATTATATCGTGCTAGACAATGTTTCTCGTTAAAATCTAACACATCTTTAAGTTTGCTATCCCTTCATGCATTAAATATTTCCTCCACATCTGGTGTCGTATTTTTGCTATGTATTTAGAGATTCTTGATAAAATCTAAAGAATTATCAATGTTATCCGTCCTGACATCTCAGCTTCAGTTCCTTTTCTACTAATGTAACGTAACTTCTCTGTGCCGTTTGTATAAATATTTCCATGGTAATTGTTTTGATGAGTTTTCCTTTATGGTACTTGAAATTTATGAATTTAAGCGCAGTATTATCCTTTGGCTGGGTATACCTTCCAGTTATGGGTTAAATAACAGGACAGATTGGGTTCTATAGCCTTGGTCGGCAACCAGTCTACCGCAGAAAGCAATGGCAACCTACTGCGGGATAATCTTTTGCCCAGTCAGTCATGTCTCTTTCGAGACATGATCGCCGAAGCGTGTATCACATATGGCACTTAACTGACTGATTAGATTGGCAGCTGATTCTCATTTTATTGTTAAAATTACTAGATGCAACCGTAAGTTCTACGCTAGCAGTTTCCTCTCTGGTGCTTCTCGATTGTGTAATTCTTCTCGTCCCTTGCTTTTTTTTTTTTTTCGTAGGCTTTAAAAATTTAAATGCAGCGTCTATCGTCATTTTTTTTTATCGTATCACCCCGAGCAAGGCGGTAACGCCACTGATGTGCAGGGGGCTACGTAATAGTGAAAAGATTGGAAAAGAGAAAGCCTGAAACCACATCCTAAACAGGGAACAAGGGATGAGTTTTTTAACCTGTTCAATAGACGTGGGTGGAGTGTGAACCGGGCGATAGATAGATCTATCTACTCCAATTGAAAAAAAAAAAACAAAGTGAGAAGATTAGAAAAGAGAAAGCCGGAAACCACATCCTAAACAGGGAACAAGGGATGACCCTCTTCACCTGTTCAATAGACGTGGGTGGAATGTCTATTCTTTTATTGTCCTTTCACTTCAATGTGATTTTCGCCATTTCTTTCACTGTCAGTAATCCTTTACGTTTTAGTGGCTTTATCACATTCATTTTTTGCAAAATATATAATTTTATTACGCTGCAATAAATAATTTTTTTTCTATTTCAGTGTCAATACGATTTTCCTTCTAGCTTTTAAAACAAACAGAACCGAATCATTATTATCGGAGTGAGCGCGAACGGTGGCCACGTATTGTTAAAATGAATTTGCCAATTGAACTAGAACTCGTTTTATTCTTTCAGAAAGCATTTTAATTATACTTCCCTAACAAATCTTGTTGCAATGCTCAGTTTTTCTTGTGTGACGTTAACAGAGATATAAAAATAGAAGTTATATTATTATCATAATAAATATGAAAAATTACCTGAAGATAGCTTAAGTAACGGTTTTTTTTATTAAACAAAAGAAAAGGTAACATTTTAAATCCTACTAAAGAGTAAGATAATCGCAAATCGATTATCAAAATTTTGAAATTCTAAATAGTGTGAACGTTCCTTGCTTTAAAAAGAAAACTGATAGTGGGTGAATAAAGAAAGAAGAAAAAATAAGAAATTAACCCCCCACTCCAAAAAAACAAAACAAAATATAACGAAGCATTCCAAATTAAATCTGCCAATCAACAACGAAAATCTTTCAGTTTTGATAAGGAAATAATATTCAACAAATAGCAGATATTTAAAAAATTAATATTGATGTTTAGACATCATTTTAAGAATTCAGTTTTAATTAAAACTGCAAATAATTTCATAATTTCCATAGAAAGAGCACCGATTTCTGAATTTTCAACGGTAATCTTCCTTCAACTTCATACAAGAGATATCTCCTTCCATGACAAAACTAATGCTAATAGAATGTGGAATATTTAAAATCAATAGCGACCAAAATAAAAACAAAAGCGATAGAAAGCTGAAAAAAGTCAACTAAGTTATAATTTAAGATACACCGTACACCCCTATATACTTATATACAAAATTGTAACCGGCGTTTACTGTATATATATATATATATATATATACATACACACAGTAAACCAGCATATATATATATATATAGGCTGGTCACTCATATTCGAGTATACCCTTCTACTAGAGTGGCTAGTGTGTTTGTTCAACACTTGTTCCACCTGTGGTTTATACTGCCAACATACTGAGCGGACCTTACTTACAGTTTCTGGGAGCGAGCACGTAATCCAGCGTGAACAACAGTCTGAACGCTCAAAGTCTCGGTTACGATGACTTGTGATTTCGAGCTAGCACGACCATCGACGTTTCACTCACAAGGCTTGGGTCAACCCGTGGTATGGTTTTCAGGCACTTTTCAAAGGTGCTGCACGCTGGAATCGCTGTCTACAGACCGATAACATCAAGAAGCCAAGTCGGACCCAGGCTTCATGGTCAGAAAACGAACGTCCTAACGACTCGGGCATGCGTGTGCGCACACACACACACACGTATATATAATTCCAGGTGAAGAGGACTCAAGGTTTTACTATTTTGAGTGTCCCGGTATATATTTTAATTTGAACAGTGCTCAATAAAATAAATATTATAGAGCTTAATATAATTATATATTTATGAATTATTTGTACATTGCGACACGGAAATTTATATGTTTCGAGGCAGATTCTCATCATCAGCAATGTTTGATGTTGGTTGTGTAGATGATTTACATTGAAATAGCGAAAACCTTTGGTTTGCTGTGTATGTATGTGGGAAGATATAAAATTCACATGTGTGTTTCTTTTAACTAATCAGAGCGAAGATTCGTTTTGGGATTTGGCCCCAAAGAATACATCTCCCTCCAGATATGGATTAAATATCAGGACAAGTTGGGTTCTATAACCTTGGTTGGCAACCAGTCTACCACAGAAAGTAATGACAATCTACTGCAGGAAAGGCTTCTTCCCAGTCAGTCATGTCTCTTTAAAGACATGAATACCGAAACGTGTTTTACGTACGTAACATAATAGACTACCCAAAATGCATCAGTCAGTTGACTAATGCATTTCCGGTAGACTATTATATTATTCTAACGGTTATTTTGGTGGACGGTAACGGTTGTTTCGAATTATTCTAGGGCTATTGTGTGGAAATAATTGTGGTTATATAAAGGAAAACTCAGACACATCATCTAATGTAACCTCTCTGAAGATGGCTCATATGAGCCGAAAGCTTAGAACCAAATTAATAAAAAAAAATTATCGAAACGTTGGAGAATTTTTTTCTTTATTTTCAACAGAAATTAAAGCCAAAATATGGTGTTTAGAACGGCTAATGATTTAACTTAATAGACATTCATTGTCTCTTATATTTAACAGTATATATTTAGAAAATTATCTGCTGCCTCTCTCTCTCTCTATATATATATATATATATATATATATATATATATAAACGACTACAAACACTAAGAATTGTTCAGGGACTTCGGGTTTTACGCTAAGGCGATATCTTCTTCTATGTGCCCTGTCCCTTCAGGACGTAGGCGATCATGGTTCTTCACGTCTCTCTATCCCTTGTGTATGTTTGCTCTTGTTACACCTCGCAACCCCCGTTCCGTCATCCACCTGATCAGGCCCTGCAAATAGGTTATCCGCTGCCTTCCTTTGTCTCTTTTTCCTTCCATCTGGCCAGCCAGGTTCTCCAAGCTCTCCTCCCTTATTGCATGTCCCAGGAACTTCAGTTGTGTCTGCCTGATGCTTAGTATTAATTTCCTTTTCGTTGCCATTCTTTCCAACACCTCATCGTTGCTTGTATGCTCAGTCCACGATATCCGCAGTGGATAAAGATCAAAGAAGTACTGATTAAACTACCTAAATACTTTTAGGGGGAGAATAATCGACTACACTTGATACATAAAAAAAGCAACGGCAAACAAAACGTACATGGATCTATCAAGTCCGCGTGCCGCGACTTTCACCCAAAATCATAGAGAAAGAATTTCTTTTTTATGAGATAAGCATTTTTATTCTTACAGTCGCAAAGACGTTCCTTATTTTCCTAATCTTGCTGAGCATTTTTTTTTAATGATCATTAATAATTGCTACAACAAATTTCTCATTTTTATTATTACTCATTTTTATTATTACTCATTTTTGGTGAAGCGGTAAAATAATCCTTAATTTCAGGAATATTCTACCCATGTTCGTAGTATCAGCTTTACTTTAAGCGTGATGGAAAATTAATGATATTTCTATTACCTATTATTGCATTTTTTTCTCTTGGTTTATTAAAAATAAGTTCCGCTCTATGACCGCTACTTTCCAAGTCTATTTGATACTCTTTCTAGCCTTGTTAAATATTCCTATACTCTGAGAATTAGTAGAAAATATAATCTGTATTTAATTACTAAGGCGTGGTCAGAACTGGTGTTAATATAAAAGGTTATATTTCCCGGTTTGCTACATATATGAATTCAAGTACTTTACCTCTTTCAAGATAGTTCTTGTTTTTACTAATAATTCGTAACGCTTAAAGAACTCTTCCCTAAAACAGCATTTGTTCATGACACTACTTTTGATTATCATTAATCGAGTTTAATTAATTATGCAAACACAAATTCTGGAACATACAACCATGAAATACTTTGCAATCAGAGTTGACTATATGGCTGGTGTAACAGAGAGAGAGCCGAGTTCAAATTCTAGCATAATTTCTTGCACTCACTCACTCACTGCACTCGGCTAAATGCACTTATGATAAGTATGAATCCGTCTCTTCGCCCCAGATATGGGTTAAACAGACTAGTATCTAGAAAAATCAGTATCTCTAAAAAGAAAGTGTTAATGCAATATTCACTCGCAAAGAAAAAATAAATAAAAATCAAAATCTCGCAATTCAAATGTTTCAGCATAAAAAAGAAAAATAACACACAACGGGTTGATAAGTCATAAAAACAATCAATCCACAGTACTATTTTACTATCGTAGCTTCCAAATCCTACATTGAAATCTATATTTTTTGTCCAAATCTCACTTTTATAAAAAAATTAGTGACGTTGACAATGGACTGCTATCTCAATCTCTTCATCGCTTATGACTACAAATTGCACTCCTTATCTCACTCCTTTCTTTTTCTTGTTATCTTTCGAATGTTTTCAACTTTTTTTTTCTTTGCTATTTCCAATGTGTTCTCATCATTCAATATCTTTATAACATTTTGTTTCACTTAAAAAAATTTTTACGACGCATTTTTAAAATATCTCCACAACTAAAAAATAACAATGCTGTTAAAAAAACGAAAAGAATTTTACTTAATGTTCTCTTTAGATTTGTTGTTTAATTTAATACTTGAAAAGTTGTTCAGACTCCAATAAAGAAATCGACTATTTAATAGGACAATGGGTGAAGATTTGAAATTCAATAATAAAATTTATTAACTGAATAGATATAGAATTTCTAACACGCAATAGACAAGAGGAGAAAGCTTGAAATTCAGTAAGTGAATTTATCCACTTATTGGATACAATACAAGCAACTGATGTAAAAGTGATGTGCAAAAAAATGTTACACAATATCGGTTGGTTAATACCAATTTTATTGTGAAAATATTGACTTGCATTATAAAATCTGACATAATAGTCATTACAATCTTAAACTTTCCTAGTCAAAAGTCAACCGTTAACTATCGTATGATCCTCAAATCCTGCACATACACCCTCTTCTTGCGTCCATGCAACAACTTCATTTAACAACCCTCCACCTTGAATAACTCTTAGTGAACATTTCGTAAAAAGAGAAAAGAAAAGTTGCTCTACTTAATACTCAGTCAGTTAAGTGCCAGACGTGATACACGCTTAAGCAATCATGTCTCGAAAGACTGGACAGATGATTTTCCCGCAGCATATTGTCATTACGTTCTGCGGTAGACTGGTTGCCATAAAAGCTACAGAATCCAACCTATCTTGTTATTTAATTTATGGATGTAGGGAGAAGCGTTGGATTAATACCTTTCCCAAGGGTATTTGCACGTAAGTGAATGCAACGAATTCAACTGGAATTCGAAATCGCTTCTTCGATTTCTCGTCTCGAGCCGATATCCACTACACCACAACATACTAATTGTTTAAATTTAAAAATCAAACTTTTGGGAATATTTAATTTTGTAAACTTTCTCCTTAATTATGTTGTTGACACGACTTTTGTTTTATGATGTCCAGTGTATTTTTGAGTACCAATCGAGACTCTTTCAAGCCAGACTTCGAGTGGAACTCGTACATACTAGCCATCGCTAAAGTAGGTTCCCTGTACCGCTCCAGTAAATACCTGCTATCCTCTACCTTTACGAGAGGCAGATCAGGCCGAAAACGGAGTATTGCTGCAGAAGTTACCCAATTTTCCATTTTCGCTAAAGTCCAAAATATGAGTGGTGAATTATTTCTGCCCTACAACCCGTATCCCACGGACGAATCGATATTTCCATGAAAAACATTCCTTCATTTCAGCAGTTTCAAACATGTAAGACGCCTTGTAGTAAACCCCTCTCATTCTTTTTATTCCATTGTTGCACTGTAAATTCCACACGAGCAGCTATTTTTCGCGAATTGTTGCTTTGCGGAATCGACTACTAAGAAGATGCTTACCCGATTCTTATCGACTACTAAGAAGATGTTACACTCTTAACCGGTCTAAGTCTAGGGTTAACCGTTATCTTCTCTATAAACTGCATTTCTCACGCTGTAACTCTTTAACTCGAGTGTCTATCGAGCCTTATACAAGGTGAACATTGTTATAAAAATATCTATAAAGGTATAGGATTGAAATTTGTTTGGCTTTTATTAAAAAGTTAAGTTTAACTGTTTTTAAGAGCTGCTGTTAATAAGTTTTTTTTCCAATGACGCATAATCATTTTCATTTATAATTGTTGTGTAGAAATAGATTCAAGATGGCTGCTAAATTGCATCAATCTTGCAATACCAGATTTATCATTCCTCTGCATCTTTATTTCCCTCTTCTCTTTATTTGCTTGTAACCTGCCTATTTTCCAACACATACATAAAGATTGATATCTGCTGTAAGGTAAGGGAACGTAGAGAAAAGTATTGAAAATGTAAGCATATAACTTTTTTTTTTACATAAAAATGAAATTGAATTCACTGATTATGATATTTTGTTTAATTTCGCGAAACCTCTTGATTTTAAATGATATTTCAGCGAAATAATTTATATTAGAAAAGCACGCCGATTTTTCAACTAAATAATTTATATTGGAAAAGCACGCCGATTTTTAAAATTGATTTCTGTAATTACAGGAAGAAAATTCGAGATTATAGCAAAAAAAAAAAAGACAAACTGGATGTGTAAGTGAAACAATACCAAAAGAAAAAATTAAATATTAAATTATTTACATAATTTACGTTATTCAAGCTAGTGTTCTCATCTTTGTTGCCATATTCACGACGTTTCGGCCGGTGTATACGCTTAACTTCTTCAGGTGATTGGAATCTTTAACTGAACCCATAATTTCATTCAATGGGGTAGGTTGTTCTCGTTCCATGAATCGTGCCACTTACGGTTATGTTTGACACAAGGCCAGTTATCAAACATAGCCAAAGCTATCTACAATCTAAAAACAATAAAAAAAAATTCTATACTAATCTTTAGTCAGCTAGCTAACGCAAGAAAAGCAAGATTTTAACCAAATTTGGAACGATCTAAAAGTATCAAAAATATATTTTAATAATAATAAAAAAATAATTTGGTCTTTATTTATAACGAGTGAGCCCATGCCGTCGAAAATGACGGAAAAATATTTATATCGATATGTCGTCTAAAATGACAGCAACATATATATTGATGTACCTGATATTGAGTTTATACTCAATTGTAGCCAATTTTCCCTGACGAGCTGTTAAGCGAAACCGTGGTAGGTTGTTGGCTCACCCTTAGATTTTCGTTCTTGTTTGCTCTACTTTCGCGTTGGGTACTTCTTGTACTCTGCTTTCGTATTGTTAAGGTTTTCGTCTTGGGTTTTTTTTTTCTTTCTCACGAATGCTTGACTTTTTGTTCAACTGTTTCGTTTGTTTCTTTTTTTCTTCCCCTGCTTTTCCCTCTGGGTTAGTTCCCGGTGGGCTTCAAGACGTTCTTAAGTTGTAATTTAATTATTGATAATCTTGACAGAATTAGTTTTGTCGATATTGGTATTATAACTATATATATATATATATATATATATATAACGGTCTTATTTATAACAGAGAGAATAACTAAGATTTTGACGATATGACTTTGTTTTTATTAAGTTTGGATCATGTTTTTCAGAATCTGTGAAATTGCCTAAATCAAATCATTCTAACAAGCAATAATTAT
>JBBBDQ010001243.1:2965000-2975000 GCA_037127315.1 Ascarosepion bandense | reverse complement strand
AGGAAATATCTGTTTAGTTTTTGGTTACGTTCATTCAGTGTCGAATAGTCAGTGCCATACATGATACACTTGGGCGATCATGTAAGACTAAGCAGAAGATTTTCCCGCAGTAGGTTGCCAAGCAAATCTTTAGAACACAATCTGTCCAGCTATTCAATCCATGGCTAGAGGGAGATGAGATTGATTAATATCTTTCCCAAGGGTATTTGCACGTAAATGAACGCACGAATGTTACTGGAATTTGGACTCTGCTAAGACCATTGAAGACCAACGCACAACCTACTATCAAATAAGTTGTTTGGAAACGAACTTGCCGAAATTATGGTTAATTATGACAGTGTAGAATCAGGAGTTCTTGAAATTGCAGAATGTATTACATCTTTTCAAGCAAAAACTGGCACTGACATTTTCATTACAATTAATTACAAACCAGCAACTAAAACACTATTTACATTATTCGGACTATTGTCCTCATCTTTGTTGTTAAAATAATCCTTAATTTCAGGAAATTCTACCAATGATCGTAGTAACAGCTTTACTTTAAGCGTGGTGGAAAATTAATGATATTTCTATCTCTCTTACGTTTAGCATTTTTTTTCTCGTGGTTTATTAAAAATAAGTTCCGTCTTATGAACGCTACTTTCCAAATCTATTTGATACTCTTTCTAACCTTGTTAAATATTTCTATAATCTGAGAGTTAATATAGAATCTAATCTGTATTTAATTGCTACTAGGGCGTAATCAGAACGTGTTAATATAAAGGATTATATTCTCCGGTTTGCTACCTATATGATTTAAACTTCTATCCAAGTATTTTACCTCTTTCAAGATGGTTCTTGCTTTTGCTAATAATTCGTAACGCTTAAAGAAATCCTAAGACACTTATTACTGATTTTAATTAGCTTTTAACCATTTTAATTTATTATGCAAGCACAAATTCTTGAACATACGAACATGAAAGAATCCGCAATCAAAGTTGAATATATGGCTGGTGAAATAGACTAAAAGGGTTAGAGGGAGATAACTCATGACTACCAAAGAGGCTTCGCACAATGGAATGAGAATGATAGACTCCAGTGATCGTAATAAAGAGTCCAGTTCGAAATTCCTAGCACCTAAAGAAAGCCGGAGCGTACAACGGTTGAAACATAGTACAAATGCTAACAAAGACGAAGACAATAGTCCGAATAATGTAAATACTACCTCATCCCAGAAATGTAGATAAATACAGCAAAATAAATCGAAATTAAAGCACTATCACTGATAATGTTCTGGTTTTATGAGCCGGTTCACTGCTTTTAAAGAGTCAGACATTGGAACGGGGTAATGAAATAGAATAATTAAAACATGATATTTATGATGTATAAATGTATCATATGATCTTTATTTGACAATAACGTTTGCATTAATTTCTAATCAATGAAAACGCATATTCTTTATTTTTAAATTCATTTCTCTAGTAAAGTACTTTTACAAAATCATCAGGATGTATATTAATACCTGGAAATTACCCTCGTTTGGCTACGTCAAGATTCATGAGGTGCCGCTGTTAAACAGCTATAAAGAAACAGGACATTTCCGTTTTCTTTCTCTTTTCTTCATAGCATGCGGTAGAAACAACACCAACAAGGGTCTTGTCCCCAGTATGGGGTTTGTTGCTTTCGGAGTGTTTCGGGCAGAACAGAGCTCCAACACAACACGAGTTTTTTTTTTTTAATTGGAGTAGATCTATCTATCGCCCGGTTCACACTCCACCCATGTCTATTGAACAGGTTAAGAGGCTCATCTCATGTTCCCTGTTTAGGATGTAGTTTCCGGATTTCTCTTTTCCAATCTTCTCACTTTTTTTTTTCAATTGGAGTAGATAGATCTATCTATCGCCCGGTTCACACTCCACCCATATCTATTGAACAGGTTAAGAGGCTCATCCCTTGTTCCCTGTTTAGGATATGGTTTCCGGCTTTCTCTTTTCCGATCTTTTCACTATTACGTAGCCCCCTGCACATCAGTGGCGTTACCGCCTTACTCGGGGTGATACGATTAAAAAAAAAAAAAAAATTTCCTCGGGGCGCTAAATTTTTCACACACACAATCAATTCATAATTACTAACTCTTGATGGCTTCTTTTTTTACCAGTATACTAATGTGTGTCCTCTTCTTTGTTAATCATTGAAATACAAAGATATGAAAATATCGCCTTTGTTCAAATTTATCCCATTTAACCTCGGCTAACAATGATGACCCGTCATTTACATGTGTTAGTTTTTTTTTATTCGTTACGGTTTATCAACCCTTTGCAGATTATTTGAAAACAGAAAATATGTTTACATTGCAATTTTGTTTTAGATAATTGTTTAATGATAAGAGTTTTACTAATTAACCAATAACTGGGGGAGAAGAGGTGGATTAATACTTCTCCCAGTTGAATATATCGAACCCAACGTAAATTACAACTCTCCGATTAATAATTCCGAGCCATTATCTATTACACAACTCGCATATCCAAGCTAATAGCACCTGATATTCCCAAGCGGTCACTCATTGAGGTACTGACTAGGCCCGACGTTTGCTATTGCTTTGAGTTAAACTATGAATAGTACCATATCAAACCCTATTCTATCAATTACCCTTCCCTTCATTCATAGGCACTGACGACCGGTGCAAGGGGCTCGTACGCCTTGCCCCGAATCTATGATGCACCCCATGCACTCAATCTTAATGAAGAAGTATTCATATAAAATATTCATTTTATTGTACAATAATGTGCAACAGAGTTGAAAAATTCAACTAGAAAGTAAATACAATGTACCTAAATACGAATTAAAGACAAGTCCTAATAGATCATACTATCTTAAATCAGCATTCTTTTGCGACAATTTTTAACATCAACTTCAGATTTTTCTTGTTAAAAATAATAATATTTTTAGCACATTCAATATTATGGACAAAAATAGTGAATTTTGTATAGTGATATTTCGAGACTACTACTACACTGTGCCTTGGCTCTTAACGTCGTAGGCAATCATGGCCTTCCATATCTCTTTGTCCTTTATAACTCTTAACACCCTTCCTCTTGTTACCCCTCCAAAACCCTGCTCTTCCATACATTTGCTCAAGCCCATCAAATAAGTCACATGTTGCTTTTCTCTGTCTGTCCTGTGAATATCAAATTCTCCAAGCCCTCCTGACTCATTACATGTCCCAGAAACTTCAGCTGTCTTTTCCTGATGTTAATTTTAGGTGTCAGTTTCGTTTTCATTTCCTTCCTCTCTAAAACCTTGTTGTTGCTCATTTGTTCGGTCCATAGTATTCTCAGCATCCTTCCGTAGTACCACATTTCGGTTGCTTCAAGTCTTCTCTTTTTGATGAGGTTATCCTGCATTCGCTGTCTTATTGAAGGACAGCCATCACATAACAATCCAGTACTCTCTTCTTTGTTTCCAGCGAAATTTTTCTGTCTCTTCATACTCTACTCAGCTTCTGGAACGTATCCTTGGCCTTACTAATACCACATCCGATCTCAGTGTCGCACTTTCCATCTTTTACCAGATAACTTCACAGGTATTTGAATTTTCGTATCTGCTTGAACCTCTGCCTGCATTTCCAGCCTGTCGTGGGAATTTTGGGCTTCCATTTTTTTTAATGATGACAATGTATTCAGTTTTATTTTAATTTATATGTAGTTCTTTATTCCGCTTTCTTCAGCTACATCCTATTGGAGGTCTTATAGCTTTCTTTTCGAGTCTGCTATCAGCACTGTATCATCTGTGTATCTTACATTGTTCGGATTGTGGCCACCAATGAGCAATCCTGGCATGACTTCTAGCGCTCTCAGAATTGTCTCGCTGTACAAGTTGAATAGATCTGGGGAGAAGACACATACTTGTTTTACACCCCTTTCTCTCTTTGTATATCTGTTGAACTAGTTTCCTGTTCGTATGCAGTCAGTTTACTGCCAGTAGAGCTTCTTGATTTCTCCAATGTCTTTCCCGAATATGACAAGTTTGCCGAGCATCTCTGTTAAGTGTTTGGAAAGTAAAACGTAAAACACATTCACGAATTTGGTTAACAAAAAAACAAAAAACACAAAAAACACAAAAACACCAAAAAAAAAGCAAAAAAAAAAGCAAAAAAAAAAAAAAGCAAAAAAAAAAAAGCAAAAAAAAAAAAAAAGCAAAAAAAAAAAAGCAAAAAAAAAAAAAAAAGCAAAAAAAAAAAAAAGCAAAAAAAAAAAAAAAGCAAAAAAAAAAAAAAGCAAAAAAAAAAAAGCAAAAAAAAAAAAAAAAGCAAAAAACTGAAAGATAATATCTCCGAAAATTTTAAATCCTTTTGTTGTCAGTTGTGATTAGTTTAATTTGTAACGTATGTGCGTTGCGGTGCAATGAATATCGGCTCGGAAAGAGAAATCGGAGAGCAGAGTTCGAATTCCAGTTGAATTCGTTGCTTCACTTACGCACAAATACCCTGAGAAAGGTATTGATCCGTCTCTTCCTTCCAGCTATGGATCAAATAACAAGACAGATTGGGTTCTATAGCTTCTGTTAGCAACCAGTCTACCACAGAAAGTAATCGCAACCTACTACGGGAAAATCTTTCTGCTCAGTTAGTCATGTTTCGTAAGCGACATGATCGCCCAAGCGTGTTTCATGTATGGCACTTAATTGACTGATATAAATGTAGTTAAGCAGAAAACAAATACTGATAAGATAGCGAGGGTCACTAAACACTGACCCCAACCAGAGTAGGGTGTTCGGAAGTAATACGGACCGGCTCTGCCACAGACAATACCTTTCGACTTGATTTCTCTAATAAAGTATACTGCAGTTAATAGTATATAAAATTGCTTTTTCCCCTAAAAGAGGGTAAAAAAATATCCATATTTTATGTGCAAAGCTACAGAAACGATTCTACAGGGAGTGCAGAAGGAGTCAAACCCCTAACCTGAGAATTTTAGCTAGCTCCTCGGTTGCCCTACAACTTTTATAAGCTTCAAAAATTTATGAAATTGATGAATCTCTGATTTTGATAGGATTTCATCTTCAGCACCTTTCCCTCTGCATTTTTTCCCATTTAGCTTTTTAAAGACACATACAGGGACCAGTTTGAAAGAAAAAAACAAGATAAAACAACCAGGTAGATAGAAACAAATATGTTGTTAGGGAGGGAAAGAGACTTAATAGTTATATTTTCATATTTGAAGGAAGACATTAATTAGAAATAATGTTCCCTACTTGTTATGTAGATACAGAGACAGTCAGTGATTTATGGCCGAGTGAAAGAATTGGTCAGTAATTGTTTTTCTAATCTACTAAAGAATTATCAGATGCTAATTTCTATGTCGTGTAGTATGAGCTGCTTGACTTTACTCCACTTTTCCCCAGGAAAATATCGGCCCCTACGTGCCCCCCGCCCCACTTTCTATAATCGCTACTGCGAAACTATTTGGTAGGTTCATGTTTATCAAGAAGCCACAGTTTACCGCAATGTCCACAATTATACTATGGGGGGGGTTGATGTCACCAATTATAATTAACTGAGTGACGAACAAATGTTAAGTAAAATCTGGAATATTCCATTTTTAATAATAATAATTTTTTCCCTATCTCAACGGAGAAGGACTAAAATAACAAAGGGGAAATCTCGCCTATGAGTCGGAGCTAAAATGTAGGAGGCACAAAATAACTGGTGTTATTGCTTAGCTTTTCTAATCTATCGCCAAAATATGTGCCAGTCATCATTATAGCGGATGAAATTAAATGTCCTTGTTAAATAAAACATGCCCGGGATATAATAGACTTCTTCAATGTGCCATGTCCTTTCAAGACGTAGGTGATCATGGCCTTCCAAGTCTTCCCATCTCTGGTGACTCTTAGCACGCTTTCTCCTGTTACCACACTCAAACCCCGCTCTGTCATCTATTGCTCAGACCCGTCAAGTATGTCATATGCTGCTTTCGCCGTCTTTCTTTCCCTCTTTCTGATCTGTGAGTATAAGATTCTCCAAGCCCTCTTTCCTCATTACATATCCCAGGAACATTAGCTGTCTTTTTCTGATGCTCAGTATTAATTTCTTTTTCGTTTCCATCCTCTCCAAAACCTCATCATTGCTCGTATGCTTGATCCACATCCGCAGCATCCTTCTGTAGAACCACATTTCAGTTGCTTTAAATTTTTCCTTTATTTTTAATGAGAGTGCCGAGCATTCACTGCTATACTGATAAACAGACATCACCTAAGAATCCAGTGCTCTCTTCTTTGTTTTTAGCGAAATTTTCCTGAGACTACATTATCCATTAAGAAAAAAAAAGTCTTAAAATTCTAACAGAATACTTTTCTGAAATTTCAAATTTTCTTTCCAATACATTATTAGAAATTGAACTTCAGACCAAAGTTTCCGAGCAAAAATAGAACTTATCTCCCTTTGGTCGCCTGTCAATTTCGTGGAAAGCACCTTTCAATATGTCGAGCGTAATGTTTTAACAAGACGACAACAACAGCTGGAAATCTCTCTGGAGAAATGAAAAAAAAAAAAATGAAGAAGAAAAAAAGATGAATCAATTATCTAATCGATGTCGACCATTGGAGCTATTGTTAATATTTCTCTGTGTCAAATATCAAGTAAAATAATGAAAACAGAAACAAAATTAAAAACAAACGAAAATGAAAAGAAAAGAAAACTTCTTGAGATTTATAAAACACAGTTTGAAACTTCTAAAACTAAAAAAAAAAAAAAAAAAAAAAAAGAAAAGAAAAGAGAAACATCAGTAACCCCTGTAGTAATCCGACAACTGTGAACAAACCTCAAATCTCTCGATGATGGGTTCGAGTCAAAAATAAAAATGAAAATCATGATAAAGTGGCTGGCAACTCCAAAAAATTATAAATGTCAATTAAAGAGGAGTTTGAGAGAGATTTTATGTCATTTGATCATCAAATGTAATTTATTTTTAAGTCCTTGACTTCTTTTATCTGCTGTGTAAAATGCGCAGTGATAGCTCTCCACAACTGCCTACCCTTTATGATTCTTATCTGGTCTGGTTCTCCTGCTATTCATCTAAAGAAAGATCTGCAATATAATCGGTCCTGACTTGGCATCTCGACTTTAGTCGATTTCTCACTGACGTGGCTGGGCTTCCCTGTGTTTTTTCTACAAATATTTTTTGTCAATTTCTCTGATGAGCTTTTTTTCTCTGGTGCCCTGCCCACGTGAATTTAAGCTTACTACTCGATTGGCATCTAGGTCACACCGTTTTACTGTTGAAATAGTTAAATGCAATTTCCGCTTCTACTTAAAAAGTTTCTTTTCTCGCATTTCTTTTCTGTAAAACCCCCTCCATTTACTTACGTTCCTGGTAACAACAATCTCCAAAAGTTTAAAAGCAACCTCAATTGCCATCTATCTTCTTGAATCCCATTCATCTTTTTTTTTCACTATCCACTTTTCCCAGGTTTTTCTCTTACTGTAAACCCCCATGCACTAGTGGCGGTCCAACTTTGTTTGTGGTGAAATGATTAAATGAAAAAAGAAAAAAATGTCCCGTTATTTAACAGAGTTTATTACGTTTAGTGGTCTCTGCTCATAGGAGAAAACCTGATGTCTGCAGAAAAATAAAAATCCATTAATTTTTTTAGAAATTGCTATGTTTACGTTTCGAATACAAAAATAAATAGATATGAGATTTCGAGATAAAAAATCTGAACGGAAAAATGAGCTTTAAGGTAGATAGAACCTTTCTTGGCTGTGAGGTTCTCCTTAATCGAGTGGTCTGAACCACGCCAAATTAGACGGTGGTTCCTCTTTCGAAATTGGATGCAAGTTCGAATCCTGTTGGAGAGTTCATATTCTGTAAACAATTTTCCGGTGTACGCAGACCAGGCGACGAAATAAATTGTTTAAAAACCGGGACGTTATACTCAAATAAGGTTTAAAGTAATAAACACAAAAAACTAAACAGAAGAAAAATCATGGGGTTTAGGGAATGTTGGACGATCTCCTCAAGGATGAAAAAAGAGGGTTGAGGCAACAGAAATGTGGTTCTACAGAAGAATGCTGAGGATACCATGCACTGAGCACGCGAGTAATGATAAGGTGTTGGAGAGGATGCAAATGAAAAGAAAACTCATACTTAACATAAGGAAGAGACAGTTGAGGTTCCCGGAACACATAATGAAGAAAGAAGGCCTGGAGAATCTAATACTCACAGGACGGATAGAAGGGAAGAGAGACAGGGGAAAATAGCGTGAAACATATTCGATAGGCTTAGGCAAATGGATGGCGGAGCGGGTTTTGGAAGAGATACCGAAAAAAAAGACTGGGGCAATAGAAGTCCATGATCGCCTACGTCCTGAAGGGACACGGCACATGAAAAAGAAGAATGTGATTTATACTGCTGATTCTCTGCTAGTAATTTTCCCAATTTCTTTTTTTCTTTTTGTCCACTATTGAACTCTGGAGAGCGAGGAGCGATAACCGATTAGTCTTTTTTTGTTCTTTCTTCTTGTATTCGTCGATCCATCACTTGACGGTGAGTATTTTTTCTTGTTATTGCTCTTCTTCACACTTTCTTTTATGTTTTTCTATATATTTATATTTGTATTGTAAAAGATATCAGTTCGAATTCCAGTTGAATACGTTGCATTCACTTACGCACAAATAACCTTGGGAAAGGTATGAATTCATCTATTCTCCTCTAGCTATGGGTTAAAGAGCAGGATAGGTTGTGTTCTCTCGCCTTGGATGTGAATCAATCTAGCGCAAAAAGAAATGGCAATCTACTGCAGGAATAACTTTTGCTTAGTCAGTCATGGATCGATAAATGATCGTCCAAGCGTGTACCACGTATAACTTTTGACTTCATATTTTTTTTAATCGTTTCACCCCAAGCAAGGCATTCCACTGCCACTATTGCGCTTGGGGCTACATAGGGGAAGGTAAATAGAAAGAGTGGTTAGATAGTTTGGAGGATGGGAAGAGTGTTTAAAAGAATGGAAGCGAGTTAGTGTGTTAGGAGGTGTCTATTGACCTTACATTTAAACTCCTGGAGAATGTAGACGTCGGGGAAGCAGTCATGTGGAAGGGAATTCCACAGTCGGGAAGTACGAGAAAAGAAACTGTTGGAGTAGAAGTTGCGGTTGCATTTTATCGGTTTCACTGTAAAAGGGTGGGATCTAGTTGCTAATCTAGTATCTCGTGCAAATTCGAACCTAGGGGGCACCAGTGATCTAAGTTCATCGGAGCAGAAGCCATGAAAGTATTTATAGAAGTGACACAGGGAAGCCACGTCGCGCTGGTGAGAGAGAGACTGCAGGCGGTCTGCCAAGTCAGTATCGATCACATTACAGACCCTCCGCTGTACCTTGTCGAGAAGCCCAAGGAGAATAGCAAGGGAACCCGACCAGATATGGCAACAGTATTCAATGCACGGGCGGATGGTAGATTTATAAATGTGCAGGATAGATTCAGACGGAAAAAACCTCCGGGCCCTGCACAGAGAAACAACTTTCATAGTAGCGGATTTAGCAATGGATTCGATATAGTCATTCCACTTGAGGTCCGATGAAAGTGTCATATATATATATATATATATATATATATATATATATATATATTAAAATACTTTAATCCAAAACGGAAAAGTAGGAAGGTAAATCCCAAGAACCTGATCTTATTTAATATTAAAAATTTTAATATTAAAAAATGATACAGGAGGAGAGCTCAATGTAATTAAAATTACAGAGCTAATATAAAGTAAAGTAAATTTTCAAAATTCAAAAATGTTGAATGAACATTTCGACATAAAATCCCTAAGAGAGATTGTACATCTCCTCAGCAACGTCCATCTTTCAAAATGGAAATAAAAATAAGCAAAAAAAGAGCGAGAAAAAAAAAGAGAGAGAGAGAAAAAAAGAGAGAGAGAGAAAAAAAGAGAGAGAGAAAAAAAAGAGAGAGAGAAAAAGAGAGAGAGAGAGAGAGAGAGAGAGAGAGAGAGAAAGAGAGAAA
>JBBBDQ010001243.1:2875000-2960000 GCA_037127315.1 Ascarosepion bandense | reverse complement strand
CAATAGCAGTGTATCTACTTCACCCAGCATGCGAGTCTTGTATTTGTTGATATACTATTATTCCCAACCTCCGTTTTTGTGATTACTCGCGTAGTAACCTTTTAGGGTTAACGCTATAGATAGAGACTTAATGAATACAGACAAAAAACAAAAAAATACAAAAACCAACTGGCTTATAAATAAAAATATTTAACATAGTCATTATAATGGTGGAAAGCCATTTGTTGAACGATTATTTTATTTATTTATTTTTTAAGTAAGTTTAATGGCATATCAACCTCTGTGGGTTTATTTAATGCCAAAAAGGTAGGTTTTTAAGATATTTTTAATGTTCGGTTATAGTCAGATTTTAGTGAAAAATTTACTTTTTATTTTACAAACTGAGTATGTCTTCTAGTTTTGTATTTAAAAATGTATTATGGCAATATTTTTTTCTCCAACAATGTGTTATAGTCAAATTTTTTCCTTCAAAAAATTATATTTTCCTATAAAAGTATTTTTATACTTTCATAGTGCTTTGACCCCCAGTTTTGGAGGGGTAACTATTTGCCCATACCTGGGACACTAACAGGTGCTACTACTCCGGGTCAGAGTGGACCTGGGAACAACAGCAATTATGAGGTGGTTTCATGCTTCATACAAACTCCCTTGCTGCGGAATGCAATTTACCGTCATACGCAGGACTTGTTGAACGATTAAACGGGGACTATCATCGACTGATGTTTCATTGGAAATGAACAAATATCATTTGGGCGATCATGTCTCGAAAGAGACATGACTGACTAGGCAGAAGATTATCCCGCAGAAGGTTGCCATTACTTTCTGCGGCAGATTGGTTGCCAAAGTTATAAAAACCAATCTGTCCTGTTATTTAACCCATAACTGGAGGGAAGAGACGGGTTAATACCTTTCCCAAGAGTATTTATGCTTAATTGAACGCAAGGAGTTTAACTGGAATTCAAATTCGGCACCCCGATTTGTCGTTCCGAGACGATATCCACTGCACTACAACGCTCATACATGGCCGAAATTATGGGGCGTCCAGGAGATAGAACACGCTATTCAGCCGTCACCGTTTTATCGAGATGTCCATTTAAATAATCATAGCTTAGATGCGGCACAAGGCCAAAAGTATAGTGCACCCTTGTGAGGAACGAACTCACTACTCAATTGTAAATGATCTAGCCAGACAAGCTTGCTGACTACACCAAGTTGAATTGACTAACCCACACCCCACTCGCTCAACTCAGTGCTAAGTCTGCAGCATACTTCTCCAAGAGAAAAGAAACCGAAAAATGGTCACCTGGTTCAAAGAAGGCATGACTTGTTCGTTCATCGAACGCTTCAAAAGTGTATTGTCCTATTTTTAACAAATTTTGGATTCGAACATTATTTTTAAATAAAACAATGAAATAGATTTTACCGTTTTTGTACATAAATAAAGAAAAATAAACCTAAAATCATTGTTTAAAAAATTAATTTTCTCTATTTAGGATGCGGTTTCCGGTTTTCTCTTTTCCAATCTTTTCACTCTTTTCTTTCTTTATTTTTTTTCAATTAGAGTAGATAGACTAAACTATCGCCCGGTTCACACTCCACCCACGTCTATTGAACAGGTGAAGAGGCTCATCCCTTGTTTCTTGTTTAGGATGTGGTTTCCGGCTTTCTCTTTTCCATTCTTTTTACCCTTAGGTAGCCCCCTGCGCATCAGTGGCGTTATCGCCTTGCTTGGGGTGATATGATTACAAACAAAAAAAAAATTTTTTTTACTACTCTAACGTGAACGTTTCTGAAACATTTTCCCGCTTTTTAAGGGTTATTAAATCGTACACGGGTTGTATTAAAATAAATGTCTGATTTTGATTTGTTGGCATGGCTAAGGACGCATTCCAAAAGCAGGCTATATGAAGGATATGACAAACAGGAAAATTTTGTTGAAAACAAAGAAAAATGTACTGAACTTTCATGTGATAACTGGTCTATATGCCAGCGAAAGCTGAACAATTTCCTCAAAGATGAAAAAAAAAATACTCGAAATAACGGAAATGTGGTTCTACAGAAGGATGCTGTGGATACTATGGACCGAACATGTGAGCAACTATGAGATAATGGAGAGAATGAAACAAAAATGAAACATACTAAACATCAGAAAGAGAGTTGAAGTTTCTGGGACATGAAATTAGAAAGGAGGGCTTGGAGAATCTGATACTCACATGGCGGATAGAGGGAGAGAGAGTCAGGGGAGAACAGCACGTGATGGGCTTAAACAAATGGATGGCAGAGCGGTGTTTGAGAGAAATAACAAGACAAAATATATTAAGAGCAACAAGGGGCAGGAAGATGTAGAGAACCATGATCGCCTACGTTCTGAAGGGACACGGAAGATAAAAGAAGCCAAAGATGTCTCAGTGTTCAAAGCATGAACAATCATGGCAGGTTGAGATATTATTTGCATTGAGCACAATGGGCAGGCAATCAACTTTGTCTGAAACTGTCGGGATTCTTACACTTTGTTATTCTGAATGTTTTTTATTTAGAATTTGCGGCGAAAATACAATCAAAAATTATCATTTAACGAGTGAGTCCATACACACACACACATATATATATATATATATATATATATATATATATATATAGAGAGAGAGAGAGAGAGAGAGAGAGCATTGAACACTGTACCATTCACACCTGATTAATATGTGCGTGTGTTTCAAACCCGACCTATTCTCTGTTTTAGTCGCAAGGACGTTCTCCTCCTTAATCAATTTCTGTAATTTATCAATATAATTGTGGTTGCGTTTAGATATGAGAATTAAACAGCACGTTCCAAGTAAAACCAAGAATCATACCTTGGCTTCTAATGAACCTGTCCCGAATACCTATGGTTCCTCCATTTGTGAGCACCGTTTAAATAATAGAAAGTGTGCCGCTGATTTTAATGTTGACTGGTTCAAAATCGTGTCCCGGGCACACTCTTTATTTCAATTAATAGTGCGAGAATCTTTGTATATCAGGTCCCGCAAACCTTCTCTCTGTAAACAGTGTGAATGTTTGCTGGGACTTGCTTTCATTAGCCTCTAGTACTTCTTTCCCTTTCACATATTTTTTCCTTATTATGTCGTCGACTAGTATATATATATATATATATTCACTAGTCGACGACATAATTATTGCAAAAAAAATTCAAATAAAATATTAAGGCACTGTTAATGAGCAAAAACTCAGAAAGTAGTTTAATAACCGAGTCGAAGCTGCCTATTTTCTCTCTAATGGAATGAGCCTTGCTATTGCTTCTCTCTCCATGAGCGCGACAGAAGGAATATTATATATATATATATATATATATATATATATATATAATGCAAATAGACGCAAAACGGTCATTATTATAATGGAGAGGATACAATTCGTAAAGCTGATAATAATTTAAATATATATATTTTTTTAACACTGCTATAAAATTCCTGTCATGATGTCACTCGCTGCTTCCCAAATCCTGACGTCGACAAAATCAGTAGGCTCTTATTAAAACGCAAATTATTGTAAATCATGTAAGACTTATTTTTTCTTGTCATTCTTTAGTTGAAACTTTCTGACAATTTAAAATAAAAATAATGTTCAATAAATCAATATGTCTTAAAGTGGAC
This sequence comes from Ascarosepion bandense, assembly GCA_037127315.1. NCBI lineage: Eukaryota > Metazoa > Mollusca > Cephalopoda > Sepiida > Sepiidae > Ascarosepion > Ascarosepion bandense. The sequence goes on along the minus strand of JBBBDQ010001243.1, from coordinate 2,956,353 downwards.
CGTTGACATGTTTACATTGTTTGCCTCTGTATTTAACTCCAAACTCTTGAACCAAGTAAATTTCTTTACATTCTTTTAACATAACTGACTCATTTGCACTTGTTGGTATAAACCAAAGGTTAGAGTCATGGATTATAAACCAAAATGTCAATAGTTTTCTCCCGAATGCCAGGTAGGTGATTCCTGCTACTACTTTTTATCTAAGAAACTAAGAAAGTTTTGCTTTAAAATAAAAGCCATAGACAAGTCTAGTGCACGTAAAATCAGCAAAATATAAACACTAAATTTTAATGTTGCTGAAAAGTACACAGCTCAACCTCTAACTTGAATTAGTCACAACAATACGAAATATTTCTTCATTAGGTTGGTACCAAAGTTTTCGTCGTTTCTAAATAAATTTAATGTTCTGTAAACAGCGTGAACTTTCTTTCAAGTCAGATACATTACATTCTAATATCCTCGTTTTTGTTGTTATTGCAACGTTTGACCGTTCTATTTTCTTCAGTTGTCTATTGACCCGACTAACTTTCTGGGAATCTCAAGAAGAGGGTTAAGAGGTAAATGAGGACATTCGTCCGGCTATAAACATTGTAAATAATAATTCATCCCAGAAATTCAGACAAGAAACCTACAGTAGACATTTTCTTGATTATAACTGTTCTCTACAGTAAAGAAATATTTACATTTCTTGCATGAAAAATAACCGAATCTCAGCGGAGAAGAGTCGGTCAAGATAACCCTCAGAAAATTAGAAATACATCCTTTTATTTAATGCACAGCTGAACATGGCTAGGGATATCATCTCATCTTGGTTATGATCAGTTATTGGTACTTCTGTTGCCACTACAGCCTGAAAGGTTACCCTGTTGCTGAATAAATTTTCTAGTATCGTGATTTTTAGTTCAATTCCTAGGACGGGTGATACAGATAAACTCAAACTGTGAAAATGAGACCATAACTCAGCAATACCAAAATGACAACAAAAACTTGATTATATCCCTAACAATCTACTCCCGTAAATTAAATAAGACGTTATCCCGATCGGCAGACACCTGAAATAGGCCGATCTGCACGTCGGCCAAAATTTTGTGATGACAACAATAAAGATGAGGACGTCTGGAACGAAGCAGGGAATAAACACAAAAAAAGTCAAATAAATACGAAACGACAAAAAAAAACAAAAAAAAAAAACCAAAAAAAAACAAAAAAAAACAAAGTTCCCGAATCGGAGGATTCCAGTTAATAAATTAATCCTTTGAGAATAAATATTTAACATTTAACTAACAGATCAGGTTCCTGCCGATAATAATAATAATAATAATAATAATAATAATAATAATAATAATAAACATGCTTCGGGATCCCTTTGAAGAGTGTATTAGCAAATTATCAAGACCAGAAGAAGCAGTCAAGAGAAGGGACGGCAACATGCGACAATAGTTCACGAGGGCTCAGCTTCCTCACCAAGCTACGTCACACTTACACTTTCCTTCTCAACTTTCTCTTTTGCCTCTTCCTCACACATAGACGTGAAGAAATCACTTTTCATCTTAACAACGACAAACAAGAACTGTGAAATCCTCAAACATTCTACGAAAAGTTAAGTTGTAAAAAAAAACGAAAAAAAAAAAACGCGAAAACGAAAATATTTTTATTTTTATATTTAAAGTTTTCGCCTTGTTGTGGGTTGATTCAAATCCTTGAAAAACGTTAGTATTACCGTAAATAATGCGTAACATTTTAATAGTAATAAGTCACTTACGATCATTGTTGCAACAGTTTGATAAATGTATACACTTAAGAGAGAGTACTGAAAAGTTTTCTGACCGACCAAGAAAGGATTTTAAATTATTTTGATGTTTGGTCATTTGACCAATTCCCCTCACCACCATTTGCATCAACTGAAGGAGTTCAGATATTATTTTTCATGTAAATAAAAGCAAAAAACTACCCTTTAGTTTAAAAAGATAATTTTCCTCCGTTTTTTTAGCGGGTTGGTATGCACATTCTTACAACATTTTCCCATCGTTTTAGAGTTAGTAAAATCTAATTCTTCACGAGTCGTATAAAAAAAAAACACGTCCGACTTTGATTTGGTAACCAAAGACGAATCAGCATTCAAAGCAGTTGAAATGAGGACAGGTGCTGACATCATCCTTTGCTCTGAGGTCAGAAGTTAGGGAACCGAGGATGAGAACCTTTCAGCTCCATTTCATATTAGGTGTAAATTTCCTAATTGTTCACCAGGATTCAATAACGAGTTTCACACTATCCAGTACAAAACTGTTGAAAAACCTTGTTTGTAATTGCGAACACATATGTAATTGCTGTTAAAGAACACAGTTAACTGTACGATTATTTAAAATGCTTTAGAGAATGGAAGAATGATGACTTATGAATCGAAATTAAAAGTAATTAAATTGCAATTTGTTTTCATGGAATCGAATCTTCAGTACTCTAGGATTCACAACTGACATAAAATCAAATTTAAAAATAGTAAATTGCATAGACTTAAACCCACAACTGGATTTTCCAAGTGTATTTGCACCTAAGGGAATACAATGAATTCAACTGGAATTAGAACTCGATTCTGATGTCTCATTCCGACCCGACATTCTTCCACGACAATCTTACAGAAAATAAAATAAAACCTATATATATATATATATATATATATATATATAAAAACAAAAATTCTCATCACCCTCCCAATGTATTCATTTTGATTGATTTTTTGTTGATTTTTGATAGTTTGTTGTGTTTGGGGAAGTGTTTTTCTGTCATGTTGAAAAATATTTTTTCTCTTTGTTTTTATGTTGTTCTATGTTGGATTGAGCCAGATTATGTTTATTTTTTATGTTGTTTTTGTTTGGTTTATCTTCCTTTGTGTATTCGAGTTTATTTGAGTGTCCGCCGTTTCTTAAGTGTTCATTCGTATCCACCAAATCGCTAAAAAAAAAAAACAGTATAGTCTGAAGAAAAAAAAAAAGGATCCAAACTTAATAAAAACGAACTTTTTCCATCAAAATGTTTGTTATTAGTAAGAAAAAAGATCAACCATTTCTTTTAATTATTTTTTAAATAAATTTAATCTCTTCTAACACATTCGAAGTTTTGGTAAAAATCTTGATTTTTATTTTCGTTAGCGGAGAGCCAAATCGTTGCGAGAATTTACAACGAAAAAAAAGTAAATTATGTAATATTACGTTTTCCAGTGACAAAAACATGAATTTTGAAATTCTCGCAAAAATCAAATAATTGTCGGATTTTAATGAAACTTCCAGAACTTATTCACCAATGAATGAAATTATTTTTGAAATTATTATTTAAAAAAAATATTGGTAAAAATAATTTGTTTACATCTGTTACCCACACTCTCCACGTAAATTCATCATGAAATTTCGAATTAAATTCTGTCGGTAAAATTCGTTTTATTAGTTGAAAGCAAACTCACTAGAGAACGTAAATAATGTATTATTTTTTAAAAACCATATTAGCCTCTTTTACCGAAAATATGCTCCAAATCGATAAATTAAAAAATACAATAACAATTGCTTTAATAAATAATATAAATTTTAGACATTATAGTCAAAAGAATTTTTTTCCGATTAATAAGGAAATTTTAAAAGAATTGTTTTCCTTTTTGTTTAAATTATAATAATTTATAAAGTTTCAAAAATATTTCCAAGATTTGTAGACGTTAGGTTGGTAGGTTATAAAGTGAAGACTACATTTCCTAATCGAAAATTGAAAAGTTCAGTACAAATCATTTAGCCATCGTATTTTTAAAATAATTTTCATTTTTTCTTTTGTTAATTTGAAGTTTTTTTGTAAGGTAATTTCTGCGTGAACATGAAAAGGTCATGTGTTTTTTACCTGTGATCGACATACACTTATCTTTTATCTGGCGAACTGTCAACACATTTTAAATACGGTGGAAACGTCAGAAAGTTCAGCTGTTTAAGAAATGGTTTTATTCTAAATTTCATGCTATAAATAAGATTAATTTAACATTAAATTTGCTAATTTTCCTAAAATAATGTGTTACAGATGTATACTTTATTTTTGCAAGATTTTAAAAAACGAGAATTAACTTTTGTTTGACAACTTTTAAATAATCAGAATCAGTATACGAATAGAAACAATTTAAAATATTCGATGTTTTATATTTAATTTCGCCATTATAAAATGTATTTTTGTAAAAATCTTAGAAAATGAACACAATTTTCAAAGACTATATAATTCGGAACATTAGCCACGCTTAAAGTATCGTAATATTCAAGAAGATCGAATAGTTACTGGTGGATTTTTAAATTAGTTAATTTTTTAATATTTATTAAATTCGAACAAATAACGAATCTATTTCATATTAACTAAAATAAGTACATCTATTACTCATTTTCGATACCTAACTTTTAAATTGAATTCCTAAAAATAAAAAAAAGTTTTCTTGAAATTTTTATTTTACTATTAACTGAAAACTAGATGATTAAATTTACCATTTCCAGTAAACAGAAATTATACTAATTCAAATTTTGAGATTTTTAAAAATCTTTCGGCCATTTTTGAGCGATCGACACATTTGTAAACAAAAATTAGTTCTCGGCTTCAAAATTCTTGCGAAAATAAAATATAAATTTGTGACAGGTTATTTTTGGAAAACTAGCAAATTTGTAGTTAAATTAATCTGATTTAAACAAGTATTACTTATTTATAGCATGGAATTGAGAATAAAACTATTTTTTAAACCGAGTGTGTTGATCTTTCTGAACATCTTCCCGCATATGTGAAATGTGATGACAAATGCGGAATAAGATAAGTGCAGGGCAACTGGAAATGACAAAAGTGTGCAATTTCTTTTTCCTTTTAAGGTAAAAAAAGAAAAAAAAAAAAAAGAAACAACTTCAAATACACACTCATACAAAAAAAAAAAAAAAGAAAAAAATCAAAACTTATTTTAAAAATACGAAGGCACAACGATTTGCATTAAACTTTTCAATTTTCGATTCGTAAATATAGTCTTCACACTTAATAACTTAAACTAATGCTAACAAACCTTTGGAGTATTTTAAAAATATTTTTTAAACTTTATAAATTATTATAATAAAAAAAATGAAACCATTGTATTATTAATCGAAAAAGATTTTTTCTTCAGAACATTATGTCTTTAATATATTTATTAAAGCAATTAAAGCTTACCAAATTAAATAATGTCATAGTTTTATTGCTGTTTTATTTTACTATTGGGAGCAGATTTTCGGAAATAAAGGCAATATATTTGAAAAGACAAAAGATGATTTACATTTCCTAATGAGTTCTGCGTTTGACTAATAAAACCAATTTTCCCAACAAAATTTTATAATTTTATAATTTCTTAAAATTTTATGAATTTACGTGAGTGGGGTGTAACAGATGTTAAAAAAAATTTCCCAATATTTTTTTAAGAATAATAATTTCAGAAATAATTTCATTCATTTGTGAATAAGTCCTGAAAGTTTCGTTAAAAACCGGTAATTACTTGATTTTTGCAAGAATTTCCAATTTTATGTGTTTTTCACCAAAAAAACAACTGAGTTATATATATATATATATATATATATATATATATATATATATAATATTACATGATCCATTGTAAGCTCTCGTGACGATTTGGTTACACGCAAATGAGAATCAAAATAAATTTTTACCAAAATTTCGAACGTGTCAAAAAGGATTAATAATGTTAAAAACTAATTAAAAAAAATACTTCAAGCTTTCTTCTTAATAAACATTTTAATGGAAAAAGTTTATTTAAGTTTGGGATCTTTTTCTTTCATCCTATGCTTTTTTTCCCGTGATTTAGTGGAGGTCTCAGGTACCTAACAGAAATCATAACAATATTAAAAAATTAAAAAATAATTAAATAATCTATTTTTGTAATCAATCCAAAAGGCTTTTCTGGAATCTGACTTATTTATACAAAAATTCAGTGAACTATTTATAAAGTTAACTAGGAACCAAAAATATCGTACGCTTGAAACATACGAAACAGATATTTCCTTCTACAGATCCTTAATAATTAACATTTGTTAATATACAATTTTCTATAAAATGAATCATAGCTGATTGCTCGATTATTCGATATGCTTAAAATGAACATTCTAATAACGGCAATGATGCTCATAAAATACTTTTCAATTTTCAGACGAACTAATTTTAAACTTGAGTTGAGTCAAAAATTTAAATCAGTAATTCAAGGGAGGTCACTTTTTACAAGAATTATTTCCCTTATATCAGTCGCTTCGGTAATGTTGTCCGGATTTTTTCGCTATTTACAAAGTGAAATAAAAAAAGAATACAAACACAAATACTACATGATAGATCAAAACCCTTTCCATTTTGAGCAAAGCCATGTAAAAACAGCATTAAAAATAAAAGTTTCGTCGTTCAATCAGTAAATCCTTAAGGTTGTCGTTTAAAAACTGTTAATAAGCTGTAAAAATAATAAAAGGTGAAAAAAAAAATGATAGTTCTTTAAACAAAAATCATATATTTAAAAAACGGAATTCAGAATTTTGAAATCATACGATTCAATTCGATGGTATTAAATAGTGGCTATGTTTTAATAAGATTATTTGCTACTGGAACGATCTTTGTAAAATGTTTCATTATACAACAGCTAAATTCCATACCAGTCCGGGATGATAATTTTAGATTATTCTTCTCTTTTTCTTCATGTGTCGTGTCTTTTCAGGACGTAGGCGATCATGGATTTCCACTTACTCCTATCCCTTGTCGCTCTTAATATTTTTCCTCTTGGTCTCTCTCCCACATCCCGCTGCGCCATTCAGCCCATTAAAGTAGGTGTCGCGCCGCTTCCCGTTGTACCTCTATCTGTCCCGTGAGTATTAGGTTACTCCAAGCCCTCCTTCAATCAGTCAGTTAAGTGCCATACGAGAGACATGACTTACAGGGCAGAAGATTATCTCGCAGTAGGTTGCCATTGCTTTCTGCAGTAGACTGGTTGCCAGCCAAGGCTATAGAACCCAATCTGTCCAATTATTTAACCCATAACTGGAAGGAAGAGACGGATTAATACCTTTCTCAAGGGTATTTGCGTGTAAGTGAATGCAATGAATTCAACTGGGATTCGAACTCGGCTCCCCGATTTCTCGTTCCGAGCCGATATCCACTGCACCACAACGCACATTCGTGTCCCCAAAAAACTTAGTGTCTTCTTCTGGTACCAAGTATAAGTTTCTTTTTCGTGTTTTTATTCTCTCCAAAACCTCGTCGTTTCTCACATGTTCTGTCCATGGTATCCTCAGCATCCATCTGTAGAACCACATTGCTGTTGTTTCAAGTCTCTCCTTCATCTTTGAGGAGATCGTCCAGCATTCGCTGCCATATAGGAGGACAGATATAATATAACAATCCAGTACATTTTTTTTCCTTTGTCTCCAACGAAATCTTCCTGTCTCTCTGCTTAGACTTTGAAATGCCTATTTGGCCATGGATATATGTACACACAATTTCAGAGTAAAATTCGACAAGCTTTACAACTAAAGATTTGCTGTCCACTAAAAATGTAACCAAAATACTTGCAGTTGCAGATCAATGTTCCGTCTGAAAAGCTATCGGTATCTACATTTTACATTCTACCTTCAATATCGCCACTGTTTGAGAAAGAAATTCGCCTAATTTTCAATTCATCACCTTCACTAGAGCAGTCAGACTTCTAAAAATTAAATTTGCAACTATACAGCTTATAAATGTGATAAAAGACTTCGAAATTTTGTTTAATCAATTCAACCGCAAGTTCTCCTCTGCGTTCTTGATGTAGTTACAAAATTACAACCGTCTATTTCTTTAGCCTTCGTCAGGTGCATAATCTGTAACTGAAGACGAAAAACGTACCTACTTGTACACCTGATGAAAGCCAAAAAAAAAAAACATGGAGAAGTATTTTTACCCAACGTCCATTGTTGTTAACTACTTTCCGTCTGAGATGAGTTCTTATTTACATGAGGACTATTATTCTTATATTTGCTATAAGCCCAATGTTTCAGCTTTTGTGGTCTTCAGCCTTCTTCAGGAGTGTAGTAACCTACAGGGAATTTTGAACTGAACCCTTTATTTGAACTACGGGTGTAAAATATTCACGTTCATGTTTTCATACACTTTTGTGATGCAGTGGATATCGGCGCGGAACGAGAAATTAGAAAGTCGAGTTCGAATTCCAGTTGAATTCCTTGCATTCACTTAAACGCAAATACCCTTGGGAAAGGTATTGATCTGTCACTTTTCTCCAGCTATGGGTTAAATAGCACGATAAAGTGGGCTCTATAGCCTTGGCTGACAACCAGTCTACCGCAGAATGTAATGGCAACCTATTGCGGAATAATTTTCTGCCCGGTCAGTCATGTCTCGCAAGAGACATGATCACCCAAGCGTGTATCACGTATGATCGCGAGTACAAACTTCTTTCCATCTGAAGGAGTAAGGAATTAGAAAAATAAAAGTTTGGTATAAATCTATGTTTTTAACTCCCCAATGAGGATTTAACTTTCCATCATCTATTTTGAACAATAAACAGAAAACAAACGTTTCAGTTATCGATAATAATCATGCTTAAATGCGACAACTGATCCTTAATATTTCAGTGCCTTTTCTTTAACTGCTGGAACATATTTTAAAACGTGTTTTTATACCAGGCGAGCATAAATTTTAATTATTTTAATTTCTATCCATAACCTACACGGAAAAACCACTAAAAGTATGAACTTACATATTGTGCTAAAATACAATTTATGACTTATCAATTTATACTGATTTTCATCAAATTTTGCAACCATGTCCGAACCCGAAATGGTTAAGTTAGTTCATTTATAATACCGAAACAATGAGAATGTTCTAAAGATATAAACGGAAATTTAGAATAAAATGCTACAACAGTACTGTTAATTTTGACTACCATGTACTTTCATTTCAAGTTTTAGTTGCCTTTTTCTTCTAACTTTCCTAAGGCCATCGATCTACGACAATGAGTAAACAGCACAGATCAGAAATTTAAAAAAAAGCTCTTGGCGAGATTCGATGGTTGAAAATGATTTATTTTAAAAAATACAATTAAAATAATACTAGTGTTTATGTATCAATAGATTTTTTATTAATTACATCAGTGAGAAAATCCGTTAGAAACATAATAACCCACATATATTTAATCAAATACATTGAAGAAGATTTACACATTTCATTATCTGTAAAATTGATTATTTATATATATATATATATATATATATATATAAAACATAGCACACTTGGTATACAATCCAGGTAAATTCCGATAGAGACGAACTCAGTGTTAAATTAATTTATTTAATTTCACAGAATAATATAATTTACAAAAGATTTTAGATTATTACAATGAGTAATACATCTTTCACCGCGTCTTGATGTTATTATCACGGCTCGTCTGACGAGCCGCGATAATAACATCAGAACGCGGTGAAATATGTATTACTCATTGTAATAATCTAAAATCTTTTATAAATTATATATACGTGTGTGTGTGTGTGTGTGTGTGTGTGTGTGTGTGCATGACTAAAGAGAAAAAGAAAACTTTTAACCAACGAATTTCACTAACAAGACTGAACAAAGTAAATGTGAGACTTTTATCTTGTAACATGCATATGTAAACAGAAGTGGGGTGAAAATATAATTAAGTTTTAGAAATTTTAATCTAAAAACGTTCTAAAATATTGTTAATTTCGTTGACTTGGCACCAAATTACATCACTAAGCGCCCCTCATATTTTACCATTATTTAAAGTGTCATTTCACGAGTATTTTAGATTGTTCTTAAATTATAATTCTGTAAACTTAATGATATTTTACCATCACTTTACTTCAATATATAAACACACGATGAAAAATAAAATCCTGACATTTACATTGATAATGTCCAATAGGGGACGAAAAACTTTGAAGAAAAGTTCCCTTATTCTCTGTATTCATATTGCTTATATATATATATGTGAAGTAATACTTAGTATTTTTTTTTTAATTGGAGTAGATAGATCTATCTATCGCCGGGTTCACACTCCACCCACGTCTATTGAACAGGTTAAGAGGCTCATCCCTTGTTCCCTGTTTAGGATGTGGTTTCCGGTTTTCTCTTTTCCAATCTTTTCACTATTACGTAGCCCCCTGCACATCAGTGGCGTTACGGCCTTGCTCGGGGTGATACGATTAAAAAAATATATATATAAGACAGAGAGTGTGTGTGTGTGTGTACGCGCAGATACACATAAATATGTAAATATTTATCAGGTGTAAATAGAACAGTGCCATGTAACAGATCAAAAAGTATATCTTAATAAATATACATATTATCCTGCGTTATAAGCACAATTGGGAATTTCACGTATTACGCAATCATCAGGTGCATATAATAAACAGTTCATAATATGCATCTGATGATTGCATAAGGCATGAAACTTCGAGTCGTGTTTAAAACTTCTACTTTAGAACATGCGCAAACGACTACAAAATTGTACATTTTGTTTCGACATTGAAAGAACAATATCTCATCGGATAGTTAATAATGATGGTAATAAACGTTATTTTTGAAAAAAAAAATTAAAAAACTTTCTTCCTTTTATTTTTGGAAATCTTTTCGTTCGAGGTAAGAGGATTTTTTCCTCTTTTTTAATATCCTCTTATCTCGTACGAAAAAATTACTGAAAATTAAAGGAAGTGATTTTTAAAAATGTTCTTTTAAAAAATAACTTGTATTATCATCATTAACTACCTGATGAGACATTGTTCTTTCGATACCGAAACAAAATGTACAATTTCGTAGTAGTGTAATTTATAATAAATATTCATTGCTCTATTTTTATATTGAGCATTGTTTGAAATTAATGTTTTGAACGCTGCAAATGTTTTCTTCGTTCCTTATATATATATATATGTATATATATATATATATACATACACACACAATATTATTGAACAAAACAAACACATAGATTAATGGCATTATAAATACAGAACCTGGCACCAAAGATAGGTACGTTATGGGTACGGGATCTGGCACCAAATGTATGAACCGGGGAACATGTTAAGAAATTTGGAGGTAGTTGGGAAAATCTGGCCGAAGTCCCCAAATGTTTGTTACATTTGCCTATACATTCCATAAACTAAATGTAACAATTATTATTGCACATATACACTCGTATGTAATTCAGTCAGTCATTTAAGTGCTATACGTAATTCACGTTTGAGCGATCATGTATCGAAAGAGACATGACTGGGCAGAATATTTTCCTGTATTAGGTTGCCATTACTTTCTGTGATAGACTGATTGCCAACCAAGGCTATAGAATCCAGTATGTTCTGCTATTCAACCCATAGCTGGAGGGAGAAAATACGGATTAATACATTTCCCAATGGTATTTGCGCGTAAGTGAATGCAATAAATTAAACTGGAATTCGAACTCGGCTCTCCGATTTCTTGTTCGAAGCCGATATCCACTGCACCACATAAACTGAGTAATCACCGCCTTTGATTATAAAAATAGAAGAAAAATAATTTTAGTCTGCAGATCGGTTTCCATCAAACTCTTATCCCAGAGTTAGCATCAGCGATAAACCTTGATGTTTGCAGCAAAGACAATTCGCTATTTTGCATTTTGTAGTTGTTAATTGGCCTGCTTGGAAAGAGAGAATTATTCCATTTTGCATTTCCCTATTATAGGCATTAGTGTCTCCTTTATGTATCATCACCTTAATACAATGAACAGAACAGAATAACTGAAAGAAAAGAATGCAAAACATACATGGTTCTCAAAGAAATCTTATATATTGTTATTAATACCAGAAATGATTATATATATATATATATATATATATATATATATATAAGGCAATCAGTGAGTCTGTGTGTGACTATAATCTATGCACACCTAAATTTTTTAAGCTACGCAATTCAAACTTTCTAGGGACACATATCTATAGGGAAGCCAGGTCGACACATACTTTTTGAGTTTAAGTCCAGCAATTTTCCCTTTCGCATATTTTGGCCAATGGAGCCGATTGTTTACATTTGCTCCAGAAAACATCTAAGATGGTTGCTAGATTACGTCACAAAAATCAAATCCCACGTGTCAAATGCGACTAAAAAGAAAAAGAAATGAGCCTTTATATTTAATTTTTATTCCGACGTTTTAAAAATTTATTTGGTCAAGAAAAAAATGTGAATATTTTCCCCCGTAATTTTGAAACAAAAATATTTTTTTTTAAAAGTGTTTTTTCAAACAAAAACAAAGTATGTAAAAAAAAAAAGTGCCAATGATTAATTCAATTATTTAAGTTTTTTTTTTTCAGATTTAATATTTCATACTTCAGAAAATAAAATTAAAAAAAAAGAAAGTTATTTTTTTCGCTAAGTTTTTCATTCTGTCTATAATTCGTGTAGCACTAATGTAACTTTTTTTCTCTAAAATTAAAGGTCTGCATTTTTAAATATTCTTCGCAAATTTCTGAAATTCATTTAGTCAACAAAAAATGTAAATATTTTTTTCCCAGTAATTTAGAAACAGGAAGAAACGCAATGTTGTTGACAATGTCACGCAAAACATCAACTCAAGTTTCCGCAAAACAAAAGAAAATACATTTTTTTAATGGAATTTTTGAACTATTTTATTTTTCAAACAACAATTTTTTATATAATTATTTTTTTATATAACTGAGTTTTAAAATCAGGCGGCGACTACAAGCGCTCGGAAATCGCAACACGCTGCATTAATCATCTAATTAAAAAATGTTCTGAATTGCACGGGCAACGCCGGGCTATGATGCTAGTACAAATATAAACATACTTGTCGATAGACAGAATCAGGAAAACACCCTGATGTCTGCGAAAAGGGCCAGATATAGTTTGGTTTACCTACATAAACAAGGGTCAGTATTATACTTTTAAATCTGTTCATATCGAAATAAATACTGCTTATGTAAGTTATAACTTTTTAAGGTTAAAACAGAAATTAAATGAAAACAAGAATTTAAACTTTGAAAAACTCAATAGATATTTCCCATTATTCATAATATTTAAAGACAGACAAGAAACCGCGAATGAATCTGAAATTGCATTTATGAATTTCATTTTAACTTCCTTACAAATTACCAAGCATTTTTAAATTTGAACTTGACTTCGCCACCTAAGAAAATAAGTTCAAAGTTCAAAAACAGACGCGACTAAAGACATCGCTCTTATAAGGTAGTTTATTTTCTTTATCGTCTTGTCTTCAAAATTTCCAACACATTTTCCATACAGTTTCGTCTTTCATTTCAACCTCAAACAGCTGAACCTAAAACACATTAGCGAAACGCGTCGTTAAAAATGTTTGCACACTCGATTATATATATTAATCCATTCTAAACAAAATGTATAACAGGGCAAATAATCAGGACATTATGCAGACGGGTGCATAAGCGAACGCACATATACACTATGAAAAAAAAACTTGAACCAAGAAAAAGTGCATTTAAAAAAGGAGAATCGAGAAGAATAAGCAGTTGCTGATACTCTCTGACGAGTGAACGGAGCAAATTCCAAGAGGTTCTATCTATGAAAGTCTGGAGTCAGGATGCTGAAGGTAACATCAATCACCTAAGTGACAAACCTTTTACTTGTATTAATTGTGTGTGTATATATATATAGAGAGAGAGAGAGGGAGAGAGAGAAAAAGACTGAAAGAGAGAGAAAGACCAATATAACAGAACTAAACTTGCGACGAAAAGCTAAGTTCAAATAAATAAAAATAACATTTAAAAATAAATGCTTTCGACAGTCATTTTGTCAAGCAGAATTCAATGTCAGTTAAATGAAGGAAATACACAAGTTTTGCGAGAAAGTAGAGGTTCTAAGGGGTCTTTGACCCGACCAAGAAGCCAAAACAAAAAACAAAAAAACAAAAACACACACACACACACACAAGTCAAAACTGTTGTTTGTTCATCTGGTCAAATTTTATGAAGTGGGTCGGACTGAGAACTTTTCAGCATAACCTGAACTCATATTACACATACAAAATGAAAACATCGTACTTGCTTCCCCATTTAAGTTCCAAATTTAATTATTTAAATTAAATAATAATTAGATAGTAAATTAAATTAAATAATGACCGATCAGGGTGAGTGATTAAAAAAATAAGTTCAAACAAAATGCATACGTTCCTCGGGCGATCAATGAAAAACGATAAAAGTAAAACAAATGAAAACATAAAAACAAAATTAGACTTGCTGGGTTAAGTAGCCAACTCCTAAAATAATAATTTTACTTGACTTTTTTTTTTAATCACTATACCTCCATACGGTATAAAGAAAAAAAATATACACATTCCAGTTAAATATTAAAAAAAAAAGAAATATTTTTTAGTTTTCAAATTCGAAAACAATCTAAAGGAGAGTAATTCTCGGCGAAACTGTGGTTTGAGGTCAGACAAAAAATAAATTCAGTATATAACTGGTATTTTTAAATAATTAAACTATCGCCCGGTTCACACTCCACCCACGTCTATTGAACAGGTGAAGAGGCTCATCCCTTGTTTCCTGTTTAGGATGCGGTTTCCGGTTTTCTCTTTTCCAATCTTTTCACTCTTTTATTTTTTTTTCCAATTGGAGTAGATAGACTAAACTATCGCCCGGTTCACACTCCCTCATCTATTGAACAGGTGAAGAGGCTCATCCCTTGTTTCCTGTTTAGGATGCGGTTTCCGGTTTTCTCTTTTCCAATCGTTTCACTCTTTTATTTTATTTTTCCAATTGGAGTAGATAGACTAAACTATCGCCCGGTTCACACTCCACCCACGTCTACTGAACAGGTGAAGAGGCGCATCCCTTGTTCCCTGTTTATGATGTGGTTTCCGGCTTTCTCTTTTCCATTCTTTTTACCCTTACGTAGCCCCCTGCGCATCAGTGGCGTTATCGCCTTGCTTGGGGTGATATGATTAAAAAAAAAAAAAAAAAAAAAATTCAGTACCTAACTCGGAGTTGTTTATATATCACTGGTAAATCTCAAACAGAATGTCAAGGCTTTTTTTTATTCAATCCAATCGTTATTGTGACATTAACCCTTTGTTGCATATTGGTTTCGATTGTTATTAATATGCAACAAAGGTCAGAGAAAGGTTACAATTGTAACCAATATGCAACCAAGGGTTAAATTCAAGCGCCATGGTATAAATAAAAAGATACTGATAGTTTCTCGTCGAATGCATTAGAGACTGATGTCTGAAAGCAAGCTCTCTGGTTTTATCACTGATTTTACCAATCCTCATATGAGAAACCACTTTCTGCACGAAATATTTCGATGAAAAAATTATGATTTAAGATAATCTGTATATTTTTTATGTTAAATATATCTAAGCATTCAGTATATATGTTATACAATCATTATCTAATAAAAAGAAATCATCAAGAAATTACAATAAAGGCAAATGTTACTGATAGAACACGGAGGGATATTTATATGTATTTTAGATGTGCTCGTCTCACTTTGGCGAAATAGCTGAGTCACACTAACTAAAGAGCTTCAATTCTCATAAAATGTAAGAAATTTGTGGCATTACACCAAAATTATTTAAACTAAGTAAATGCCTATAGGATGTACGTTGTGGTGCCATGCATATCGGCTCGGAATCAGAAATCGGAGAGCCGAGTTCGAATTTCAGTTAGATTCGCTGCATTCGTGCAAAATACGCTTGGAAAAAGTATTAATCTGTCGATTCTCTCTCTAGCTACGGGTTAAATAACAGGACAGATTGGGTTCTATAGCCTTGGTTGACAACCAGGTTACTGTATAAAGTAATGGTAACATACTGCGGGAAAAAACCAGTCATATCTCGAAAGAGACATGATCACCCAAACGTATATAACGTATGGCAATGAACTGACCGAAATGTTTATAAAATACCGTTAAAATGAAATTTGGTGAAAAATGAGAGTTGTTTAACGTGTCTTTCATTTTTTTAAAATTAGTGTTCATTAATATATATATATATATATATATATAAAATCACATCTGGTTGATCAGAACACAGGCAGAAGTTGTATGTTGATGAACGTTGTCACGTTGACAAGAAGAAACAAAAATTGGTAACTTAGCCGTCGAGGAAAGCCTCCATTCAGTATGAAAATACTACGTTATATCGTACCCCAAAGAGAAGAAAATAAAGACAAGAAAAGAGAAGGAGGAGAAAAAGAATTAAATAGAAAGGAAAAAAAAAGGATGAATGAAAGAAAAATAGATAAAAAGAGAAAAGAAAGAGTGAGAAGAGAAAAACAAAACAGAAAAAAAAAAAAAAAAACACGGAAAAATCCACAAAAGCAGTAAAAACCGAAAAAAACGAAAACATAAAAAAACAGAAAAATGCATGAAATTTTATTAAAAAATGTGTGACAACTTTCATTGCTTTTCACAATTACCGTATCTAATGCCACAGTAAATTCTGGCAATAAAATTAGGAATTAATCACTGGTCATAGTGCTATGTTAACAGCGACTCTCTTGGAACCTAGGATATGGCAATAAGATGATAGCTTTTCGTTTGTTTTGTTTTTCTTTTCATCGATGCCCAACGACTTAATTACTATTCTTCATTGAGCCTGAGTTCCGTTCTGATGTTAAAGCAACGAAAATAACATTTACTTTACTAACTAGCCAAGTTGTTATATTCAATCTTTTTGTTCTATACAAAGAATCAAGTAAAATCGATGATCAGAAATCAGCTATTAAGACAAACGTTACTAACAGAACATAGGCATTATACAGAGTGGGGCAGAAATACTTCTAGCATAGTGATACGACATCAGCTAGATGAAGACACCACTGCCACTAATATCTTACCATTATGTGGGAAGTATTTCTGCCACACCTTGCATATTTAATGTAAATGAGTTGCTCATAGTTTTAGTACAGGGGAACATAGCAAGTAAGTTTACTGTAGAAATGCACTGTAAATTAGTTTACTACAGAAATACGTAAGTAATTACAAAGAAAGCTATTGCCAGTGGTCAGGAATTACCATGACTGATATGATATGCCAATTCGATTCAATGATGTCTAAAAATTCTAGATTTATCATTGTTATTATAACATGAATCAGTTGTATGAGTAACCATATTTTCTGACACCGTGTTCTCAAAACTGATTGGTAAGGTCTCGGATTGCGAGATTGGGAAGTGGGGATGTGGAGCGTGGAACTAATTCTTAATTGCAGTTGTTCCCAGGTCCACCCTCACCCGGGGTGGTAAAACCTGTTAGGTCCCAGCTTTTTGGCAAGTAGTGGACCCCAAAACAGTATGACAGTATAAAAATACACGATAAATTCATCCACATTTTATATTTTGTTAGCCTAGTAATGATGTTGTGGCGCGCAGTGGATATCGACTCGGATAGAGAAATCGGAGAGCCGAGTTCGAATTTCAGTTGAATTCCTTGCATTCACTTACGCGCAAATACCCTTGGGAAAGGTATTAATCTGTTTATTCCTTCCAGTTATGGGTTAAATGGCAGGACAGATTGGGTTCTATAGCCTTGGTCGGCAACCAGTCTACTGCAGAAAGCAATGGCAACCTACTACGGGATAATATTCTGCCCAGTCAGTCATGTTTCTTTCGAGACATGATCGCCCAAGCGTGTATCACGTATGGCAATTAACTGACTGAATGTTTGTCATGATCTTGTAATCTCCTTTGAGCTAACGATGCCAGGTAGCAGTGTCTTTTTATGGCAATAATGAGCTCTTCAAAAATGGGGAAAGGAAAAGAGGTTAGAATAGTTGGCAAAATGTATTTAGACTGATTTGTGAGTACGTATATATATATATATATATATATATATATAAAATAAACGCTGTCATTTATGGCGACAAATGTCAACGAATTAATGAAATGAATACAATGTGGAAGGATGAAGGATACAAAATAGCTTCAAAATGCCTGAGCACGCATCAGCCGAAGTAACAAAAAGCCAAATACTAGCCGGGTAAATACATAGAATTAAAAATATGAGGATGTCAGGATTTTTTAAAAATTCTTGACCATAGATAAACCCTTAATTTTTTTTATCGATTTCTATACTAAAAATTTTCTGTAGATTTTTTTTTATAATCGTTTCACTCTAAGCAATGCAGGGCCGCCGTTGGTGCGCAGGAGTTACAGTTATAGAAAAGAAAGGTACAGGTGATATCGAAAAAAAAGGTAAGAGATGGAAGGGATTCAAAGAGATGGATGAGAGCAATTGACGTTGCATTTAAACTTTTAGAGGTTGTAGAGGGAAGCAAGGATGTGCGAGAAAAGAAACGGTTATAGTTAACAATTTCGACGATAGTAAATAATTTCCCGGTTTTCCTGTAAGGAAACCATTAAGAATTAATTCATATTAGTTTCGCTGTAATACTCATATTTATCGAATGTAAGTGCCGGCTCGATTAAATTATTTCCTCCACCCCACAACCCTAACACCCGCCGGCACAATGTTTATTTCGTACGGACCACTTGTTTTTCAAATAATTTTTTTTTTTTACATGACACAATTCCTTTGTTCTATTTTACCAAACCTATAAATAAAAAATGCCCACAGAACGTTCATTTGAAACAGGACGCATATTTTTCCAGTTGAGAAATGTCCGCAGGCATGAATATTTCAGACAGAAATTGTATTTAGTACAAAATAGTTTAACTGAAGACAAATGACAATCTCTTTTTGCATATATATATATATATATATATATATATATATATATATCTCCGAGTCGTACTATAAATATATATGTATATTAATCCTCTCTCTCTCTCTCTCTATATATATATATATATATATATATAGAGAGAGAGAGAGAGAGAGGGGGGATTGGGACGTAGATGAAGCTGGCCGTATCTCTTTGGGATATTGATGAACTCGGCCCTCCAAATTTGGAGTCATAACAATGGCCGAACAGAAGTATCTTCAAGTTATATGTAAGACTTTTCCTTTTTGTTCCTCTTGATACTTTGCTTTGAGTTAAATATAATATATATGTATTTCTCCGTGAGTCGACACGTGCTTGTATATATGTATTATTTGTGAATGTCATAATATATAAAAGCCTCTTTGAAAACAACCGTTCATTCATTCATTTTATCACACCGTTGCGCCTTACCGTGACGTTGGTGATCCAACTTAATACTATTTACTGATCCACGTATTACTTGGAGTAGATAGACTAAATTATCGCTCGGTTCACACTCCACCCACGTCTTTTGAACAGGTGAAGAGGCTCATCCCTTGTTTCCTGTTTAGGATGTGGTTTCCGGCTTTCTCTTTTCCAATCATTTTACTCTTAAGTAGCCCCATGCGCATCAGTGGCGTCACCGCCTTGCTTGGGGTGATATGATCAGAAAAAAAAACGTGGGAATATACCAGCGTCTTCCATAAGTTTCGTTTATCAAAACTGAATGGTCCCCGATTTATGAGGTATTGCAAGGTGACGTTAAATTAATTCAATGTCTTTTCCCCTCTTACCACGGGATCAAAACAGAACAGTCCGTTATTGATTAGGTATTGGCAGGACATAACGGTCTTGCGAACTAAGGAAGGGATGGACAAGCACAACTGAGGTGTTTGGAATTAGAAGGTACTTTCCGCCATAAAATAAAATAAAAACCGAGAAAATCGTGTTTAAAATTTGTCGACTTTCGATAGGCCATAACTTTTGGTTTATTTGAGATAAACCACTGCGTTATTTTTAAGGAAGCTAAAATCATCCACTTTAACATAAAAAGCACTTCCACTGAACTGATTTTTACACACAAGGAGGAGAGTACATTATTGTACTAAAAGCCTTAATTGTAACAGGATTATTGAACCGACATTTTTCTATGACACTCCACTAAATATGTTTGAAGTAATAACATATGTAATTGGAAGAGGGAATTAACGTTTAAACATGAGTTCGCCATGTAAAATCCCTGGTTAGATTAACATCAAAACAGACAAATTTATTGATGACAAGTCGCAATGTCTACCTTGAAAGAAATGCTCAGTATGTTGATGTGAAAACAAAATCACGAGGCCAAATAATTCAGAGTACAATCGTTTACAAACAGGGATCTTTTTTCTGTTAATTTGCCCAAAATATTAATTCACCTCTAACAAAAAATCTACCATCCGCCCGTATATTGAATACTGCTGCCACATCTGGTCCGGTTCCCCTGCTATTCACCTCGAGGTTCTTGACAAAATCCAACGGATAATCTGCAATATGATCGATACCGACTTAGCAGCTCGGCTGTAGTCGCTCTCTCACCTGCGTGACGTGGCTTCCCTGTGCCTCTTCTATAAAAACTTTCACGGCTTCTGCTCCAATGAACTTAGATCACTGGTGCCCCCTCGGTATGAATTTACACGAGTTACTAGATTAGCAACTAAGTCTCACCCTTTTACAGTGAAACCGATAAAGTGTAACCCCAATTTCTACTCTAACAGCTTCTTTTCAAGCACTTCCCACCTGTGGAATTTCATTCCATATACTTGCTTCCCCGATAGCTACAATCTCCAGGAATTTAAACGTAAGGTCAATAGACATCCGTCTATTACCCTCCTCCTGACATGTCCTATAACTAGCCCCTCTTTTTCATGACTTTCCCCTTTGTAACCCTCTGCGCTACAGTGACAGTAAAATGCCTTGCTTGGGGTGAGATGATTAAAAAAAAATTATATTTACTAAAATTCACACCAAATCTACCTATAGGAGATGTCTATTGACCTTACGTTTAAATTCGCTCTAGGTAGATTTGGTGTGAATTTTAGTAAATATAATGTTTTTTTAATCATCTCACCCCAAGCAAGGCATTTTACTGTCACTGTAGCGCAGAGGGTTACAAAGGGGAAAGTCATGAAAAAGAGGGGCTAGTTATAGGACATGTCAGGAGGAGGGTAATAGACGGATGAGGATACCGAGGATGTGGGTGGAGTAGATGGAGAAAGAGCTTTTGAGAATGGATGCAAGTTAGGAGCAAGGCCCTTCCATCACACTCCGGTTGGTTGCCCTTTACAATCTCTCCAAATGTGGGTAACTCAGGTACAGTATTTCTAAGTGTAAGGTCGACACTCACGCTCAACCCGATCAGTCAGTTAAGTGCCATACGTGATACACGCTTATTTTCCCGCAGTAGGTTGCCATTACTTTATGTGGTAGACTGGTTACTATTTAATACACGGCTGAAGGGTGGGGAAAAATGACAGATTAATGCCTTTTCTAAGGGTATTTGCGCCTAAGTGAATGCAGCGAAAGCCCGATAAACAAACTGAAAAACAAATTTTTTTTGGTCCTCCACAATTTTTTTTTAAGTATCAGCAAAACATTCACACTTACGAAATTGGATTAATTCCCTGATTTCTGAGGTTTGGAGTTGTTCTGGGACAAGCTAAACAAACTTTGATTTAAAATTTCAAAAGAATATCAAAATAAAAAAGATGCCTGATTTTAAAATTATCATTTCTTTGGGAGAATTAATATGTACTGTAAATAATTTAAAATTATTTGGGGTGAACAGAAAAAATCCAAAAAACAGAAAAAGTTATTCTTTAATATCTTCAATTATAATTTTTATTTTTATTTTTTTTTTTTACATTTGCTTTATGTGGGCAGCTTAACGGTTATTGGCACTGAAAGAGGAATCAGCATGTCAAGTTCAAATTCCCGTCCAGGTCTATGCGTAGACTTTTCCCTTTGAAAAGGCGTTATTCCACTCACCCTGGTATGGATTAAATAGTAGGAAATTAGGTATTCTAGCCGTAGGTGAGAAGTCTAAGATAAGGATGTCTGATTTCAAAATTGTGGAGAAGAAAAAGAAAACTACTACACTTTTTCCCCAAGAATGCATGGTAATTCACAGATGAAAGAAAGGGACATGTCATAAGAAAGAACTTTTACAGGTTAGATGACCTTGTCCGTATTCCTTGCAAATTTGTTATTACTATTGATTGAAAATCAGCACACCAAATAAATATCTGAAATAGAAATATATAAAAACGGAAATACACATCGTAACACTGGCTTGTATACCAAATTGTAATTGTATACCAAACACAGGCATCACAGCCAATACTACTACGACTTGATGAGTAAAAAAATAAAGAAAACGTTAGTCACTTCAAAAAGAAAGAAAAATTTTCGCTTATTTTACTAAGTGTTAGGTACCCGGTAATGACAAAGTAAGAAATAATACTAACATAGCCCGTTAACCATTATCATGTAGTAAGTTGACCTTCAGGTTTGTTTTATTTTCTGTTTTATAATAAAGACCTATATATATATATATATATATATATATATATATATATATATATATATTACTATGAAAGCAGAAATATATTCATCGATCAGACATTATGAACCAACGAAATGTTTTCATATTCGTCTTCAATGGCAATTTAAATGTTCACTGCTTGAGGGTGTGCTGAAAAATTTTCAGCTCGACTCAGTTCCTAAAATCAAATTACATAAGAATTTCTTATCTAGCTCTTGATCAGAATGAGAAGATTTTAACACAACCTTATATATATATATATATATATATATATATATACATACACACACACACGCACGCATGCAGTGCGATGGGTAAATTGTCATCCATTTTATATTTTAAATTTCGTGCATACGCGTTGTTTGTTTTTGATTTTGTCGACTGCAAAATATTGTAGGGTTAGTTGGGCACAGTCTGTAAGAAAAAGTCCCCCATCACGCTGTTTATTCCGCCAGAAATTTGGAATCTGCATGCTTTGCATTCGCACCGGAAGAATCCATTCACGGCTGATAGACAATTTGTGCGACCACATCACCACTTACATCTGGTAACCTAAGACGACAACACCCTTTATTATTATGTGTGGGGCGCAGTTAAGCGGGACTTGACAAAATTCCTTTAAATAACAAATATTAACTGAAAACAAGTATTATAGCAGCATTGACCAACTTAAAGAAGGAGACGGTCCAGAAGAGATGCAGGAGATTACGAAGTCGTGGTTAAGGTCAGCAGTGATTTTATTGAATAAATTTACTCTTTAGTATATTGTTTAATTCTGGTAAATATATCTGTTAAAATGAGATGTGAGTGTTACTTTTATTTCTGAATAATGTAGACGACAATTTACCCATCACATCTTTGTGTGTGTGTCTGTGTGTGTGTGAATTGAAAGAAAAGGAAATCTTTTCTTTAACAACATGTTTCGACCCCTAAATGACTACATGGAGGTGAAGGTATATTGCATTTATATCTGAATTTTTACTCACACACACACACTATATATATATATATATATATATATGTATGTACACGCAAGTTTCGTTAAAAATGACAGAAAGTTGCTATAGTTAAGCTTTTCTACATTATTTTTTCATGTGACCTTATAGTTTTTCTTTTGGAACAGAAATTATATAAAAATTGTCCGACTTTTATTTTTAGCCAAGCTACACTTTTAGCTATTATCAAAGAGGAATTTTATTTTATTTTTAACTGAGTATATAGATTGTTTTGTGGATGTATCTAGAGTCAGAAAAATGTTTTATATTCCAAACACAGTCAGAACATTGTGACCGTGTTCATAGTTGATATTGTTCAGTGTTGGGTTTTTCTCTCTTATTAATAACGCTTCCATTATTTTAGCCATTTTTTTACATGTGGATGATTCGATTATATTTGTATTATTCACGATATATATATATATATATATATATATAGAGAGAGAGAGAGAGAGAGAGAGACACACACACACACATATATATATATATATAAAGAGAGAGAGAGAGAGAGATACACGTGTCAGCGAAAAGAAAAAAAATTACTTTAAATGGTTTAGCGTATTTAGTTTTAATTTATTAAATCTGATAATAAAAAGTTATTTTTTTACAGTATTTTTGAGGGGTGTTACTTTTCACCACCATGAATCATTGAATAGCCATATATCTTTATTTTACAGATTTTATGGGAACATACAGACCCTGTCTACAGTCTTATCCTAAGCTGAAAAACGCCGTATGACACTTCAATCGTAGAACGAGTGCACGCTATCACTCATGTACGAAGCAGAAATCCCAATACACGCGTAAATAATCTTGATATTTTATTTTTATGTGCATGACACGCATTTGTAGGCGAGGAGGTGATGAAAATTTCTCGGCTCAAACAATTAATCAAAAATATAATATGGTTTGGTCAGATTTAAGGAAATTGGCTGGACCGAAAAAATTTAAATACCACCGTGAATTTATAATATTACCCAAATATTACAATAATTCGTTATTTATTAATTTAAAAAATAATGTACAATTCAATTGATCTACTACTTATACAAATATTACATTTCTCATAATATAAGTATTGTAGATTTAAAGATTCAAAGGAGACTCTTTAATGTTATCGATCCCGATCTGTCACCATTTCGACTTCAGTTGTGACGTGGCTTCCCTCTGCCTTTTCTATAAATATTTTTACGGCAATTGTTTTGCTGAGCTTTTTACCCTAGTGCGTCGACAGCATAAATTTAAGCGAGCTACTAAATTGGCTGTGCGTTGTGATGCAGTGGATATCGGCTCGGAACGAGAAATCGGGGAGCCGAGTTCGAATTCCAGTCGAATTCATTGGGAAAGGTATTAATTCGTCTATTCCTTCCAGTTATGGGTTAAATAACAGGACAGATTGGGTTCTATAGCCTTGGTCGACAACCAGTCTACCGCAGAAAGCAATGGCAACCTACTGCGGGATAATATTCTGCCCAGTCAGTCATGTCTCTTTCGAGACATGATCACCCAAGGGTGTTTCACGTATGGCACTTTGACTGACTAAATTGGCAACTAGGTCTCACTGTTTTTAAGGTTGAACTAGTCAGATGCAATGCCGCCATTTCCATTTTAACAGTTTCTTTTCTCGTACTCCCCACCGATGGAACACCCGATTTTTATCATCCAGTTCATTTACTGTTTTTTTTTCTCACTTCTCCTCATTAAGTTCTCTCATTCTCTTTACTGGATTGTTATGTAATGCCTGCCCTCTTATATGGCAGCCAATGCAGGCCAATGCAGGCCAATTTCTTCAAAGATGAAGAAAAGACTCAAAGCAACAAAAATGTGGTTCTACAGAAGGATGCTGAGGATACTATGGACCGAAAATGTGAGGAATGGAAACGAAAAGGAAACTTATACTTAACATCAGAAAGAATCAGCTGAAGTTTCTGGGATATGAAATGAGGAAGGAGGGCTTGGAGAATCTGATACTCACATGGCGAATAGAGGGCTGGAAGGCCGGGGTAAACAATGTGTGACATACTAGATGGGCTTAAACAAATACATGGCAAAGCATAATTTGGGAAAAATAAATGTACAATACATATAAGGAGCAACTAGGGAGAGGAAGCAGGTCATGATCGCCTACGTCCTGAAGGGAGACGACACATACAAGTCGAAACTCCTGTGTTGAA
The DNA here is from genome assembly GCA_037127315.1 of Ascarosepion bandense. Lineage (NCBI taxonomy): Eukaryota > Metazoa > Mollusca > Cephalopoda > Sepiida > Sepiidae > Ascarosepion > Ascarosepion bandense. The sequence goes on along the minus strand of JBBBDQ010001243.1, from coordinate 2,930,845 downwards.
GTGAAATTATTGCCTAGCGTAGGGATGAAATGACTAAAAACGAAAAAACGAAAAAACAAAAAAACAAAAAAACGAAAAACAAAAAAACAAAAAAACGAAAAAACAAAAACGAAAAAACAAAAACGAAAAAACGAAAAAACAAAAAACAACAACAACGAAGCAAAGAACAGCAAGAAACCAAAAAACAGCAAAAAACCAAAAAACAGCAAAAAACCAAAAAACAGCAAAAAAACAAAAAACAGCAAAAAAAACAAAAAACAGCAAAAAAAACAAAAAACAGCAAAAAAAACAAAAAACAGCAAAACGAAACAGTAAAACAAAAAACAAATAAAAAAGCAAAAACAACAAAACAAAACAAAAACCAACAAAACAAAAAAAACCCTACAAAACAAAAAAAAAACCCTAGAAAACAAAAAAAAACCCTAGAAAACAAAAAAAAAACCTACAAAACAAAAAAAAAACCTACAAAACAAAAAAAAAACCTACAAAACAAAAAAAAAACCTACAAAACAAAAAAAAAAACCTACAAAACAAAAAAAAAACCTACAAAACAAAAAAAAAACCTACAAAACAAAAAAAAAAACCTACAAAACAAAAAAAAAAACCTACAAAACAAAAAAAAAACCTACAAAACAAAAAAAAAACCTACAATACAAAAAAAAACCTACAATACAAAAAAAAAACCTACAAAACAAAAAAAAACCTACAAAACAAAAAAAAAAACCTACAAAACAAAAAAAAAACCTACAAAACAAAAAAAAAACCTACAAAACAAAAAAAACCCAACAAAACAAAAAAAAAACCCAACAAAACAAAAACAAAAAAACCAACAAAACAAAAACAAAAATCCCCAACAAAACAAAAAAAAAACCCCCCCAAAACAAAAAAAAAACCCCCCCAACAAAACAAAAAAAAACCCAACAAAACAAAAAAAAAAAAACAACAAAACAAAAAAAAACCAACAAAACAACAAAAAAAAAAACAAAAAAACAGACAAACGAACAAAAAACAACACGAAAGCATATTTGGATACTTTTAAAAACATGGTGGCTGTAAAAATTTAGTATTTTCCATCGCTTACGGTTCGAGCTCTCGTTGTTTTCAATTGCAGGCAAGCTTTCTCCGCTTTGAAATGCGCCTACACATTGACTCCCTGACTTCGAGTAATTGACTTTTCGACCAATTAAGCAAAGTGTAATGAGGATACCGTAGAAACTATTATTGGTGAATGAATAGTCTGCATAGTAAACCGTCAAGTTCGCATGATCAAATTTCTAGTTGGTATTATTCAATATGAATCGCTCCAAGGCATGGGACATTGAAAAATAAAGGCGATTCAGTTAAACTTCCAATTAAAAGACTATGACAACAGCAATACAACAACTACAACAACAATAATAATGATCTATATTATAAAAAGATATTCTCCGTCCGTCATACGACTTTGCACGTGCATATGTTTGATTGACTGATTGATTGATTGATTCGGTGAGTACGGCATATCAACCCATTTCAGGTTATTTAAAGCCAGAAAATATTTTTAGATTGTGAGAATTTTGTGGGGATAATTGTTTAGTGATACATGTTTTATTAATTAACCCATACCGATAGAAGAACAGGTCGAGTCATAGATTTTCCCAAGAGTATTCGCGTATAAATGAATATATACCGGACCAAACTGAAATCGAAACACGACTCTCCGATTAACAAATCCTAGCCCTTATTCATTACACCAGCCGCACATCCGCCTGGTATTCCTAAGGGGTTACCCATCTAGGTACTGACTAGGCTTGACGTGGATTAACTTCGGTGATCATACGGGAACCAATGTTTCAACGCTATATGGCCTTATAAACCCTCTGGTGTGTGTGTGTGTGTGTGTGTGTGTGTGTGTGTGTGTGTGTGTAACTTGCATGTGCTCGTGCTATGCAATGTACACGCAAACACACATTAACACGCAACTTGGCTGCGTTTGAAATCACATATTTGAATAATAACTCCCTGCCCCCCAATTCAGTCTAGACAGCCCCTATCCCTATTAATGAACAGTAACATCATACAGTTGGTGAAAAGGAAAGAGAAGTTAATTTTTAAGGCTTAAAAAGAAAATCAGATAATTACAAAATTTTATCGAATTTTTTGGAAATTATTCAATAATATGTAAAATATTTTTGATTATTTTATCTTTTTAATTTAGTTAAAATACTTTTCTGTCTGTCTAAACATTAAACATTAAACATTAAAATGTATATGCACACATGCAAACGTACATACGCGCGTGCGAGTTTGAAATGGGTGGAATTGAAATGGACATCTGCGTCGCGATAGTTAATTTCCCTGTCTAGTACAAACCCCTTAGTAACATTTAAAACACTTTTTTTTCTGAATTTCTGGAATGTGGAGTTATTTACATCACAGCCTATAGTCTAGATGATTTCAGTGTTAGTTTGTGAATTTAGTAACTGGAAATTCAATCCCTAGGCTGAGAGGTAGTCCAGAGCCTTTATTAGCAGTATAGCCCGGCGTTGCTCGAGTGCAATGAAAGCACTATTGTAAGAACTGCAACCTTGAAACTCCTGAATATCGTTTCTATGAGTGTATCAAATTTTAAAATCGGACCACTCCTTCTATAACCCGATTTTTTTCGATTATCGATTTTCGATATTTATCGGGAGGTACCTCGACACAAAACCTAGCTAAGAACATTCACCTACGCTTATAGTACAACTGCGTAAATTTTAAAGAAAATCGGTTGAGCCGTTTCGGAGTCTATAGGTAACGGACGCACACAAACAAAGTTCTATTTATAAATAAGTTTAGATTTCCAACGTCTCCACTTAAAACACTGAACTTTAATTTACTATTCAATTACTTTTTCTTTTCTCAATAAGAGTAGATAAGTTCGCGTATTGGCCGGTTCATGTGCCTCCTCGACCTTCTGAACTGATGCAAAGGTAAAAAAAGAAGTAACAGTTTCTTCTAAAGCCTTTTCCTCATCTAATCCTGTGGTTCTTGTACAAGGTGAATACGATAACAAATAATAATAATAATAATAATAAGAAGAAGAAGAAGAAGAAGAATGATAAATGAAAAATCGAGTGCCCTAATTGAAAAGTACTAAAAAAAAGAATTTCTCTCGAAACATAACAGAACGTCAACACTCTTCCCCGTAAATGAAATAATGGGTTCAATTCAATTCCCTGAGACTTCCCTGAGACTTCCCCGGATCGACACACACCCGAAGATGACCGCAAGGCGCAATGGCTAAAACAAAGAAGATATTACTGTTGCTATGTGATGTCACATCTTCAATATCGCAGTGAATGCTGAACAATATCATCAAAGATGAAGGAAAAGCTTGAAGCAACTAAAATTTGGTTCTACAGAAGAATCCTGCGGATATCATGGACCGAGCATGTGAGCAATGAGGAGGTTTTGGAAAGGATATAAACGAAAAGGAAATTAATACTGAGCATCAGAAAAAGACAGCTAAAGTTCCAGAGACATGCAATGAGGAAGGAGGGCTTGGAGAATCTGATACTAACAGGCCAGAGAGAGGAAAAGAGAGACAAGGGAAAACAGCGTGTAACGTACTTGACAGGCCTGATCGGGTGGATAGCAAAACGGGGGTTGCGTGGTTTAACAGGAGAAAGCGTGCTAAGATCCATCAGGGATAAAGAAACGTGGAAGGCCATGATCACCTACGTCCTGGAAGGACAAGGCACATACAAGAAGATATTTGTATCTATGGTTAATTACTAACGCTGCTACAGTCTCAAATCTACGTGAATATGAAACGTAAAGACGTGGACTTCATATACCATCAAACATGAGGCAAAAAAAGATTTCGTAAGGCACGGAAACAGAAATATGTGATGCACGTAAAAAACAAATGAATGTATATAAATAAATCAATTTCGATAATAAGGACGAAAAACACATTATAGGCCGTTTAAGGCGGCCAGGATAAATATTCCTGACGGCGACGGGTGTGTGTGTGCGCGAAGTAAAATAATTCCATTTACAATTACATGCGACGCGCGAAAATGTGAGATAGTTTTAAAATAGCTTCTGTTTAATTTGTGTATGAAAGGTAGAAAAAGAAAGAAATTACGTTAATCATATTTAATCGCTTTGAACATGTTATGCAAAACAAAAATATAAAAAGGAAGAAATAATAGAGAGAAAGAAATATAACAGAAAGAGAATAGAAAAATAACAGAAAAAAAGAGAGAAAGGAGAAATTACCAAAAAAAAAAAAAAAAAAAAAAGAGATAAGCGAAAGAGAGAGAGAAAAAGGAGAGATAAACGAAAGAGAGATAGAGAGAAAGGAGAGATAAACGAAAGAGAGATAGAGAGAAAGGAGAGATAAGCGAAAGAGAGAGAGAAAAAGGAGAGATAAGCGAAAGAGAGAGAGAGAAAGGAGAGATGAGAGAGAGAGAGAGAGAGAAAGAGATGAGAGAGAGAGAAACGAGAGATGAGAGAGAGAGAGAAACGAGAGATGAGAGAGAGAGAGAGAAACGAGAGATAAGCGAGAGAGAGAGAGAGAGAGATAAGCGAGAGATAAGCGAGAGAGAGAAACGAGAGATAAGCGAGAGAGAGAAACGAGAGATAAGCGAGAGAGAGAAACGAGAGATAAGCGAGAGAGAGAAACGAGAGATAAGCGAGAGAGAGAAACGAGAGATAAGCGAGAGAGAGAAACGAGAGATAAGCGAGAGAGAGAGAGAGAGAACGAGAGATAAGCGAGAGAGAGAGAGAGAAACGAGAGATAAGCGAGAGAGAGAAACGAGAGATAAGCGAGAGAGAGAAACGAGAGATAAGCGAGAGAGAGAGAGAAACGAGAGATAAGCGAGAGAGAGAGAAACGAGAGATAAGCGAGAGAGAGAGAGAGAAACGAGAGATAAGCGAGAGAGAGAGAGAAACGAGAGATAAGCGAGAGAGAGAGAGAGAAACGAGAGATAAGCGAGAGAGAGAGAGAGAGAAACGAGAGATAAGCGAGAGAGAGAGAAACGACAGATAAGCGAGAGAGAGAGAGAAACGACAGATAAGCGAGCGAGAGAGAGAAACGAGAGATAAGCGAGAGAGAGAGAAACGAGAGATGAGTGAGAGAGAGAAACGAGAGATGAGAAAGAGAGAGAGAGAAACGAGAGATGAGAGAGAAACGAGAGATGAGAGAGAAACGAGAGATGAGAGAGAAACGAGAGATGAGAGAGAGAGATACGAGAGATGAGAGAGAAAGGAGAGATGAGAGAGAGAGAAAGGAGAGAGAGAGAGAGAGAAAGGAGAGAGAGAGAGAGAGAAAGGAGAGATGAGAGAGAGAGAGAAACGAGAGATATGAGAGAGAGAGAGAAACGAGAGATATGAGAGAGAGAGAGAGAGAGAGAGAGAGAAACGAGAGATAAGCGAGAGAGAGAAACGAGAGATAAGCGAGAGAGAGAAACGAGAGATAAGCGAGAGAGAGAAACGAGAGATAAGCGAGAGAGAGAAACGAGAGATAAGCGAGAGAGAGAAACGAGAGATAAGCGAGAGAGAGAAACGAGAGATAAGCGAGAGAGAGAAACGAGAGATAAGCGAGAGAGATAAGCGAGAGAGAGAAACGAGAGATAAGCGAGAGAGAGAGAGACGAGAGATGAGTGAGAGAAACGAGAAATAAGCCAAAAAGAGAGAGAGAGAAACGAGAAATAAGCCAAAGAGAGAGAGAGAAACGAGAAATAAGCCAAAAAGAGAGAGAGAGAAACGAGAGATAAGCCAAAGAGAGAGAGAGAGAAACGAGAGATAAGCCAAAGAAAGAGAGAGAAACGAGAGATAAGCCAAAGAAAGAGAGAGAAACGAGAGATAAGCCAAAAAGAGAGAGAGAAAAACGAGAGATAAGCCAAAGAGAGAGAGAGAAACGAGAGATAAGCCAAAGAGAGAGATAAACGAGAGATAAGTCGAAAGGAGTGATAAACGAAAAAGAGAGAGAAAGGTGAGATAAACGAAAAAGAGAGAAAATAACAGAGAGAGAGAGAGAGCGCGAGAAAACAAAGAGCAAACGAGAGAGAAAAGTAACAATGAGAGAGAGAAAGAGAGTGAGCAGAAATTCCCAATAAGAGAGAGCGCGGAAAATAACAATAAGAGAGTGAGAGAAAGATGTAAAAATAATAGAGAGAGAGGAAAAGAAAGTAACAGAAAGAGAGAGAGGAAAAGAAAGTAACAGAAAGAGAGAGAGAGAAGAAAGTAACAGAAAGAGAGAGAGAGAAGAAAGTAACAAAAAGAGAGAGAGAGAAGAAAGTAACAAAAAGAGAGAGAGAGAAGAAAGTAACAAAAAGAGAGAGAGAGAAGAAAGTAACAAAAAGAGAGAGAGAGAAGAAAGTAACAGAAAGAGAGAGAGAGAAGAAAGTAACAAAAAGAGAGAGAGAGAAGAAAGTAACAGAAAGAGAGAGAGAGAAGAAAGTAACAGAAAGAGAGAGAGAGAAAGAAAGTAACAAAAAGAGAGAGAGAGAAGAAAGTAACAAAAAGAGTGAGAGAGAAGAAAGTAACAGAAAGAGAGAGAGAGAAAGAAAGTAACAGAAAGAAGGGTGAAGAAAATAACAGAAAGAAGGGTGAAGAAAATAACAGAAAGAAGGGTGAAGAAAATAACAGAAAGAAGGGTGAAGAAAGTAACAGAAAGAGGGGGGAAGAAAGTAACAGAAAGAGGGGGGAAGAAAGTAACAGAAAGAAGGGGGAAGAAAGTAACAGAAAGAGGGGGAGTAACAGAAAGAGGGGGGAAAGTAACAGAAAGCGACAGAGAGGGGGAAGAAAGTAACAGAAAGAGGGGGAAGAAAGTAACAAAAAGAGGGGAAAGAAAGTAACAGAAAGAGAGGGGAAAGTAACGGGAAGAGAGGGGAAAGTAACGGGAAGAGAGGGGAAAGTAACGGGAAGAGGGGTGAAAGAAAGTAACAGAAAGAAAGAGAGGGGGAAGAAAGTAACAAAAAAGATAGAGAGTGGGAAGAAAGTAACGGAAAAAGAGAGAGGGGGAAGAAAGTAACAAAAAAGAGAGAAGAATGTACCAGAAAGAGAGGGGGGGGCGAGAAAGTCACAGAAGATAGAGAGCGGGAGAAGAGAATGTAACAGAAGAGTGGGAGAGAAAAGAAAATAAAAGAAAGAGAGAGAGAGAAAGAAAGTAACAGAAAGAGAGATAGATAAGAGAAAGAGAGAGGCAAGTAACAGAAAGAGAGAGAGGCAAGTAACAGAAAGAGAGAGAGGCAAGTAACAGAAAGAGAGAGAGAGAGACGAAAGTAACAGAAAGAGAGAGAGGCAAGTAACAGAAAGAGAGAGAGAGGAGAGTAACAGAAAGCAGGATAGAGGAGAGTAACAGAAAGCAGGATAGAGGAGAGTAACAGAAAGCAGGATAGAGGAGAGTAACAGAAAGAGAGAGAGAGAAATGTAACAGAAAGAGAGAGAGAGAAATGTAACAGAAAGAGAGAGAGAGAAATGTAACAGAAAGAGAGAGAGAGAAATGTAACAGAAAGAGAGAGAGAGAGAGAAATGTAACAGAAAGAGAGAGAGAGAAATGTAACAGAAAGAGCGAGAGAGAGAAATGTAACAGAAAGAGAGAGAGAAAGAAATGTAACAAAGAGAGAGAGAGAAATGTAACAAAGAGAGAGAGAGAAATGTAACAAAGAGAGAGAGAGAAATGTAACAGAAAGAGAGAAAGAATGTAACAAATGCATTTATAGAGAGAAAGAAGGTAACAAAGAGAGAAAGAAGGTAACAAAGAGAGAAAGAAGGTAACAAAGAAAGAGAAAGAAGGTAACAAAGAGAGAAAGAAGGTAACAAAGAGAGAAAGAAGGTAACAAAGAGAGAAAGAAGGTAACAAAGAGTGAGAGAGAGAATGTAACAAAGAGAGAGAGAGAATGTAACAAAGAGAGAGAGAGAGAAGAAAGTAACAAAGAGAAAGTGGAAAGTTACAAATAGAGAGAGAAAGAGAGAAAATGTAACAGAAAGAGAGAGAGAATGTAACAGAGAGAGAGAAGAATGTAACAGAGAGAGAGAAGAATGTAACAGAGAGAGAGATAGAGAGAAATAACAGAGAGAGATAGAGAGAACTAACAGAGAGAGAGATAGAGAGAACTAACAGAGAGAGAGATAGAGAGAACTAACAGAGAGAGATAGAGATAGAGAGAACTAACAGAGAGAGAAAGAAATAGAGAGAAATAGAGAGAGAGAGAGAGAGAAATAACAGAAAGAGAGAGAGAGAGAGAGAGAGAAATAACAGAAAGAGAGAGAGAGAGAAATAACAGAAAGAGAGAGAGAGAACTAACAGAAAGAGAGAGAGAGAAATAACAGAAAGAGAGAGAGAGAACAGAAAGAGAGAGAGAGATAACAGAAAGAAAGAGAGAGAGAGAAATAACAGAAAGAGAGACAGAGAGAGAGAGAAATAACAGAAAAACAGAGAGAGAAATAACAGAAAAACAGAGAGAGAAATAACAGAAAAACAGAGAGAGAAATAACAGAAAAACAGAGAGAGAAATAACAGAAAAACAGAGAGAGAAATAACAGAAAAACAGAGAGAGAAATAACAGAAAAAGAGAGAGAGAAAGTTGCAGAAAGAAAGAGAGAGAGAAAGTAACAGAAAGAGAGAGAGAGAGAGAAAGAAACAGAAAGAGAGAAAGAGAGAGGAAAGTAACAGAAAGAGAGAAAGAGAGAGGAAAGTAACAGAAAGAGAGAGAGAGAAAGTAACAGAAAGAGAAAGAGAGGAAAGTAACAGAAAGAGAAAGAGAGGAAAGTAACAGAAAGAGAAAGAGAGGAAAGTAACAGAAAGAGAAAGAGAGGAAAGCAACAGAAAGAGAAAGAGAGGAAAGCAACAGAAAGAGAAAGAGAGGAAAGTAACAGAAAGAGAGAAAGAGAGAGGAAAGTAACAGAAAGAGAGAGAGAGAAAGTAACAGAAAGAGAGAGAGAGAGAGAGAAAGTAACAGAAAGAGAGAGAGAGAGAGAGGTAACAGAAAGAGAAAGAGAAATGACAGAAAGACAGAGAGAGAGAGAGATTAATAACAGAAGGACAGAGAGAGAGAGATTAATAACAGAAGGACAGAGAGAGAGAGAGATTAATAACAGAAGGACAGAGAGAGAGAGATTAATAACAGAAGGACAGAGAGAGAGAGAGATTAATAACAGAGGGACAGAGAGAGAGAGAAATAACCGAAAGAAAGAGAGAGAGAAATAACCGAAAGAGAGAGAGAGAAATAACAGAAAGAGAGAGAGATAACAGAAAGAGAGAGAAAAATAACAGAAAGAGAGAAAAAGAAAAATAACAGAGAGAGAGAGAGATAACAGAGAGAGAGAAAAAGAAAAATAACAGAGAGAGAGAAAAAGAAAAATAACAGAGAGAGAGAGATAACAGAGAGAGAGAGAGAGATAACAGAGAGAGAGAGAAAAAAATAACAGAGAGAGAGAGAAAAATAACAGAGAGAGAGAGAGAAAAATAACAGAGAGAGAGAGAGAAAAATAACAGAGAGAGAGAGAGAAAAATAACAGAGAGAGAGAGAGAAAAATAACAGAGAGAGAGAGAGAAAAATAACAGAGAGAGAGAAAAATAACAGAGAGAGAGAGAGAGAGAAAAATAACAGAGAGAGAGAGAGAGAAAAATAACAGAGAGAGAGAGAGAGAAAAATAACAGAGAGAGAGAGAGAGAAAAATAACAGAGAGAGAGAGAGAGAAATAACAGAGAGAGAGAAAAAGATAAAACTTACAAACTAAGTATGAAAGAGAGATATGGAAAAACGGAAAAGAATAAATAAAAAAGGGATAATAAAAAAAAAACGAGTCTTTTGTTCATTACATGAAATTAATTGGAGGGTTAAATTGTCTTTATCGCAACTTTCTGACACTTTTAGCGAATGCACAACAATTGAAAAAAGGTGCTAAATTATTAGTGTTGTTTTTGTTACTACTACTGATAATGATGATAATATTTATTAACACCACCACCAGCAGTTCTCAGTTTTCTATCAAAGACATAACAAATGCACTGAAGAACGCAAAAAAAAAAAAAAAAAGAAAATGAAACCGTCAATGTTCGTCCCGCCACAAACAAATGCCGAACATAATTTAAAGTAGTCTTGTCTGCTTAGCCAACTAAACTTTTTCACAAGAGAACAAAAAACAGTACCTTTATCGAATTTTGATTAGGTCCATCTTGTCAACACCCACGATCCGCGTAATATTTAAAACAAGCCCCACGAGTAAACTTTATTTTCCCCCCAGTTTCCAAAAAACAGAAAATAATTCCAATTTCAGCGCGCAATTTTCTTCATAAAACTCCCATTATTAATCAATCTCAGTAGCTTGAACTATGTTTGCATGCGTATTTAAAGTTGTTGAACAGATTTATAAAAAGTAAAATCTTAAATAACTAATGCGGTCAACGGAAAAGTGATTAAAATGGAGTAAAATAAAATAATAATAATAATAAAACAAGAAAACCTTCCGAAGTTATGAATGTGAGTGCTCGACTAGGAGAAACGGTTAGTAAATCAGACTATTTAATTGAAGTGAGTTAGATTCTTTTAAGTGCTCAAAACATGTGGCCTTGTGTCAGACTAAGTTAAACTGTGTAATTTAATTTCTTGAATATTTTTTGAAACTTTCCTTCGAAATTTCAACTAAAATTGTTTCAATTCATTCGCATTAATTTTTTGGAATTTTAAAATGATTCAGGTACGACGGTACGATATAAAAATATTTTTTGAAATATTGAAAATATATAACAAGTTACTTTCGAAATATTAATAAGAAAATAAAATTATTATAAATGAAATGTATATAAATAAAATAAAACTATTATATTTAAAAAAAAAGTCATTAAAGACATTTATTGTTAAATATGCAGAACAAAAGCTACTCTAATAGCGAATCACTCGATTTTGGTAATATTTTAGAACATGACATTTGGAGTTTGGACACATCTCAGCCGATTCTATGTATCACTGTTTCTGTCATAGCTTCATTAATTCCCGTTAACTGGCAAACCCATCTTTCTGTTCGGAAATGTATGTGGGGGTTTCGATACACAGCAACAGAATTAGTGTCGTAATTTGCACAAGTGATTTATAAATAAACAAGCCAAAAATACAGTGTTTATTCTCCCTTCCAGACAGAAATACTTTGTTAAGCGAGTAATCATAAAACTTGTCCAAAGAGTAGTGGTAAAGTCGGTAAAACATTGTCTTCGGATACCGGCTTCAAAAAAATGTAGCGTAGTAAAAATGCAATCATGATTAATTTTATTCTTTTAAAATACCTACCGATCACATATTCTGATAGATAGATAGATAGATAGATAGATATATATATATATATATATATATATATATATACACTCTCTGAATTTAAAACCTGGATATTTCGTGATACTCTGTACCAGTTCACAGTTGAGTATTAGTTTTTCTTTTTCTTTCGGAAATGTGTGTTTGATTCTGCACAAACCTTCACCTAGATGGGCAGATAGTTTGATTGTTCGATTATAAGAACAGAGCTACTGGACCTTCATACGTCAAAATCGACGAGATAATTTTTATTTTAACAATATATGTTTAGAAAAGTATCTGCTGCCTCGATACACTATATAACAGACAATGAATGTCTATCATGTTTAATCATGAGCCGTTCTAAACATGGTATTTTAGCTTTAATTTCAGGTGAAAATAAAGACACAAAAATAGCCAAACATTTGGATATTTTTTTTATTATGCTGGTTCTAAGCTTCCGGCACACGAGAGCCATCTTCAGAAAGGTTACAGGGACGGTAAAACCAAAATACGATGTTTAGAACAGCTCAACAGCTCATGATTAAAAATAATCGACATTCATTGTCTGTTATATTTAACAATATATATTATATATATATATACACACACACACACACACACACACACAACAAGTATTATTGTAATATTTTTAAGTAGTTTTAATAAAAACAATTGCAATAACAACATTGCTTTACTTTGTATTGAGCACTATTTAAAAGTAAATGATACGAACTGGGGATCTTTACTCCATTTGTTCTTACTACGATATATATATATATATATATATATATATATATATATATATATTAGAATGGATTTTTATTAATCTGCCAGATTAATTCAAAAGCTTAGGGAAAAAGTTTAAAGGTCATTTTTTAACGGATACTCGTGTTTGAGTAGACGCTCCTTTTATTTATTAAACAGTTTAAACATAAGCTTCCTTTTCCCAGAGGGACGCAGGTTCAATTCCAGGTGAAGGGCGCTATATCTTCTTTAATAAGATTTCTCAAATATTCAGAACGGCAGGTGAAAATAAATAATTATACTGTTTAATAAATAAACGGAGCGCCTACTCAATTACGAGTATCCACTAAAAAACGTTTAAAGTTATAAATAGTCCGTAAAACCATTTTCGTGTGCTTGAAGTAATTTGCATCACGCTACAGAGGCCGGGTCAGTGTAAAGGGTCAGAATTCCTTTTATAATAAATTATTTTAAATCGTGTTCCAAGCTTACCCTTCTCTAGTTCGTCTCCATGATTAGTATTATGTCAATCAACTTTGACAACGGTACCATCTGAAGAAGTGTTGGCCGAACGGATCATAAAGGTTAAGAGTGAGCCTATTCAAAATAAAAAATAGTATTCATACACAGTCTTATTAAGTCCTTTATATATATATATATAAAGAGTGAATGGAAGTTTTAACACATTGCTTGAATAATTTTCGCTAGTGATAATAAAGATTTTTAAAACAGCTTATAAATAAATAAAACACACGCCACCTCTATCTCTGCGTAAATTACTCTCTGAAGGTACACAACATGTTTGACTACACACCTGATGTATTCACTTCATCTTCATTTACTTATACAGTCTGTCTTCAAGAATTCGATAAAGTACATTTACTGTTAGTCTACGGCATCTGCGTAAACATTAGCTGACAAGATTCCCATATAAGACCCGGAAGATACATGGTAGCTTTTCTTTTTTTTCCAATAAAAACAAGTGTATGATGATATTTACATCCCATGAAATGTAGTAATAATTATTTTGAGCGTCAAATAACATTTTTATTTGGTTTTATTTTGTAAATTAAAAAAATAATGATAATAATAATAATAAAATTACTTTTATATGAAAGATAATTCGACAAAAAATGTTCTATATAAAAAAAAACAAAACATTATTTCTTAAAAGAATACTTCATTGTTAAAAGCATTTCGATGGAAAATACCAAGAATGCGATTTCTAGTTACCCTTGTTCGGGACCGGAAAATATATATATATATAAACCAAAAATATAACTTTTTTCGTGGAAATTTTTGAAGAAATGAACTTGCATTTTTCAGAATCATGCGTAGGTAAAATTTCTTGATGAAGAGGGAAGTAAATGTTAATTTTAAGAACAGCTGTGCGTAAATTTTATATTTAGAGAGAGGAGCTGGGCATTAGACTTTAACTACACTACTACATTTTTCGTTAAAGCCGTTTCCGAAATATTTACGAAAGAACTAAATGAAGAGTTTCAAAGAGAGGAAAAAAAACTGTGGTGTGAATTTTTTAAAGTTGGGCGTAGCATATCACATTATTATTCAAAATTATTTCACCACGAGAAATCTGAATGTTTTCCGGGCTTTTAGTTTTATATCTATCATAAAACTATAATTGTAAATAAAATGCTACTCTTTTTACGGATCTGATTAAAAACGATACACGGTTTCACGGTAATATAAACACATAAAATCTGCTTAATTTTTGCCAGATAACTTTACATTGTATTTTAATACAACTATATATATATATATATATATATATATATATATATATATATTGTTCTACGTCAGTGGCACAACTGAGTTTCATGCGTTATGTAATCATGTGCATATTACAAACTGGTAGTTTAATAGGTTTGAATTAAAGTTCACTCGATATTCATGGCAGTTAAATCTTATAAAGTTAGCTTACTATTTTTTAATAACAAGAGTAAAAATTTAACTATACTAAGACTACATGTAGATAAAAAAAATTAAAATTTTAAAAGTAAAATTATAAAACTAAAATTCTAAATGTAAAAATATTAAAATGCAGGGAGATGAAATGAAAAGGGCGTAATTCATAATTATTAATAACTGCAATAAGAAAGAAAGAAAAAGAAAAGGGGAAGTAAGGGAGTGAGGAAGAAAGAGGTAAATGAATAAAGGTATCTGTATAAAACAGGGTCTAAGAATTAAAGTATTTTTCTCTGTGGCAACACGTGATTTACGATTATATACCCCAGTAAAAAAAATTCAGAAGGTGGGTAAATAATCTCAATGGATCCTAGTAATATTAGGTCAAGCGTTAAAATTGATCCAACAGAGAAATTGATGTAAATTTAATTAATTATTAATTTATTTCATATGTAAATTTAAATTTTACATTTGGCAAAAAGCTATTTCAACGTGCTGCTAGAACCCGCATTGTTCAACCCCAATCGAATTCTTGTTTCCCCTGAAATAAAGGTCAGTAAAAATGAAGAAAGGAAGAAAAAAAAGGAAGAATTAGGGAAGGTTGGTAAAGAGAAGGCTAAGAAACGAGAGATCTTCCTTCCCTCTTCCTTCCCTATTCCTTTTCTTTATTTCCGTTACACTAGAATTTATTCATTTTACGTCCAACTGGGGTTATACAATGCAGATTCTCGTAACCTGTTGAAATAGCTATTCCCGAAATGTATTTGAATTTATATATGAAATAAATATGTGTGTGCATGTGTGTGTGTGTGTGTGTATATATATATATAAATATATATATATATATATAAAACATGTTTTTTAAAGGGGTTACAGGTCTTTTGCTTTCTCGTCAGAGATGAAGAAATATTTCAATCGAGTTGTGAGAACATTTATGAAATCATGAAAAAATAAAAAGAATATGACTAATAGAAATTTAAAAAAAATTATGAACTGAATTTGAATAAAAGTACTTAAAATTATTCACAAGAGCAAGAAATAAATAAATAGAAAAAAATTAACAAACAAGAGACCTTCGTCATTTTTTTTTTTTTTTTTTTTTACACAGGTAATTTTATCGCGTCTTTGTAATTCAGATTCGTATAATTACCCCAACACCGTTCACCTGTGTGTAATCATTCTAAAACAAAATTAAAATTTACAAACAACATTACTCTTCAGATAGAAATTAATTTTTACTTTAGTACAAACTCAAAGTAAAATGAAATATTAATGAACCGTCAAAATTTTGAATAAACCTAAAAACGACAATATGAATAATGACAAAAGGAAAAAAATAACTTAACTGACATGTTTCGTCATCTGATGGACCTTATCAAGACAAATTTAAGGACAAAAAAATCCGCAACAGAATTATTTACTCAATTTTGTTTATTAGACACTGAATTACATCAGTTAGCATCTTTCATCATTTAAACTTTTCAGTTCATATTTATAAGCGTTTCTTAAATTTAAAAATTTTAAAAACAAATATTTTATTTTAATTTATAAATACTTGCTGCAAAATAAAATCCTTACATTTGCCTTGATAAAGTCAATCAGAGAACAACACGCGTTGGCTAAGATAAGTTTTTCTTTCGTCTTGTGTATGTATATATACATACACACAGAGAAGGATGATATGAAAATACATGTCAGTGTTAATATATTTCATGTCGCTTGTCATACATAATACACACTCAGGTCCATGAATACAAATGTACATGTCTTATACAAACACGCGCATGCGGTCTCACATATATTCATACTAATCCTATATAAGGTGATAATCAAATATTTGGAGAATGTTAAAAAAATCTTCCAATTAAAAAATTATTCGTTGTTTCCACAACATCCTTTGTATTTATCTTTTATTGTTCTCCCTCCTTAATAATGTCTTCCTTTGTATAGTATATTCTATCGTTTAAAAACTCCCTTGTGTCTTAGTGTCTTTATTGCCTTGAGGTTATAGACAACGATCTTAGTTTTCCTAAATTTTCTTTAAAATCTGTACTACAGTCATTTTACGTGCATTGTTCAAATTACTGATCTTTTTAATAATCCGGCATAAGTGTGTGTGTGTGTGTACACAGCATATAACTTCGAAGTCTTACAGCATACTGTGTCAAGTTCTCAATTCTGTGGTCCTGTGCCAGGTCGGGCTAAGTAAATAAATGCAGACGCACAGATATTTTATCCCCGAGAAAATATGTTTTTTTTTTCTTTTTTTTAGTCTGACCAAAATCTAGGTCCATAAAATACGGAAAAAAATGTCAAAATTTTTTTAGCTTGCTATTTTTTTTATTCAACTCGAAAAGAAAATCCGGAAAACTAATAAAAATAAATTTGTGTCTTGGGTCTGACGATAAACTGCATGATCGGGAAGTTTTGAGGAGTATGGAATCCTCTTTTAATTGCTGTTATTTCCAGGTTCACCCAGACCCGGGGTGTTAGCACATATTAGCGTCCCAGCTATGGTCAAATCAGTCAGTCAATTAAGTTCCATACGTGATACACGCTTGGGCGATCATGTCTCGAAAGAGACATGACTGACTGGGCAGAAGATTATCCCGCAGTAGGTTGCCATTGCTTTCTGCGGTAGACTGGTTGCTGACCAAGGCTATAGACCCAATCTGTCCTGCTATTTAACCCATAACTGGAAGGAAGAGACGGATTAATACCTTTCCCAAGGGTATTTGCGCGTAAGTGAATGCAATGAATTCAACTGAAATTCGAACTCGGCTCACCCGGTTTCTCGTTCCGAGCCGATATCCACTGGACCACAACGCACATCCTATGGTCAAATAGTTAACCTTAAAACTCGGGTCAATACAATATGAAAGCGTAAAAATATCAGCAACACATTTTTTAATGAAAAATAAAATAAATTACCAACAACATATTTGACTACCGAGAAAAACCCTCTTTACAAAAATGCGTCAATGAAATCTGATTTCTTACAAAGAATATATATTCTATTCATACGAACCTATTCTAAAAATCTTGTCGGCATTAAATAATCCGTTGAGGTTGATATGCCGGAAAACAAAATAGACTTAACTCTCCTAGTGATTGCAGAAATTATGACCTTGAGGAAAGAAACGAAAAAGCAACCAATTTTATATTCTTATTTTTTCTTATTTCAAACTTTTTTTCTTGAACGATGAAACATTCTGCCAATTAAAAAAATCATATATTTGTCATCCGCAGACAGATCTGTTTCGCCGTATCACAGCTCATCAGTACGGTTAGACTCCGATTGCTTTTTTACCCAGAATTGAAACCCGACCGAAATGGCGTCAGTCGGCGACTCTCTCTCTCTCTCTCTATATATATATATATATATGACTCCATTCAGGAGAAAGATCGAAACGTTTTGTTTCTCCAAGATGAAATTATTCAGATTGGACTCCAAATTAACACCGACAAAAGAATTTCCCGACAGCGAGAATAGGAAAAGTCAGTTTAATCATTTTTTTTTTAATTCTTTGTACGTTAAAATAATGGGCATTAGCTTTTGGTAAGGATTATGGTAGACTGAGGTGGTTAAAATCTAAGATTGTAAAAACATTCACCAACAAAGAAAAAAAAAGAAAAGAAACGAGTGGGACCTACTTGCCAATCAAGTAGCTCGAGTAAATTCGTGCATACTAGGCACCAGGGAGATAAGCAGAAGTCTTGAAAATACTTGTGGAAAAGACAGAGGAAAGTGAGTGCGTAGATGATTCGTGATGATCGTAACACATGCGAATTTTTAATGTAATGTATTTATTAATTTACAGTGATAAGGAAGTTGATCGAACTGTATTAGATTGATAATAACTGAATGATTGGGGAGAGAGGTAGGGGTCAGCTTAAATTTTCCTCTATGAAAAGAATACTGAAGAAAGAATGTCTCACCCCCTTTTCATGCAAAATTTATTATCCTCGGTTCGTTTCCTATAAAAAAAAAAAAATCAAAGAGAAATCCCTATAAAAAAAAGTAACAATCACCTTTAATAATGAAAGACTTTTTTTTCTCTATCTCAAAAATTAAGTTATCAAAAAAAAACAAAAAAAAAAACAGATTCTGATTTCGATCATTTCATGTTGTATAATAAATATTAAACATTTATTATCATTAAATATTTTAATGAATTAAATATTTATATTTTTAAATATTCATTCTCGTACGATTACCGAAGATGAGCAGCGTCAAGCTCTGTCAGTACCTAGATAGGTAACCGCTTCGGTATACCAGGTGCTGTAAGCTTGAAAGTGAGGGTGGTGTAATGAATAATGGCTTGGACTGTTAATCGAAGAGCCGAGTTCAAATTCCCCTTAGGTTCATTATATTCACTTGCATGTAAGTACATTTCGGAAAAGTAATAACCCACCTCTTCTTATCGCCCAAAGATTAGTAAGATTTATGTCAATGAAACATTATATAATGAAAGAAAGAAAAACAGAAAAGAAATAAGGAAAAAGAAAGAAATAAAAGAATACAGAAAAAAGAAAAGAAAAAAAAAGAAAAGAAAAAAAAGAAAAGAAAAAAAGAAAAGAAAAAAGAAAAGAAAAAAAGAAAAGAAAAAAGAAAAGAAAAAAGAAAAGAAAAAAGAAAAGAAAAAAGAAAAAAAAGAAAAAAAGAAAAGAAAAAAAGAAAAAAAAAGAAAAAAAAGAAAAAAAGAAAAAGGAAAGAAAAAAATTACGATCTAGAAATATTTTCTAATATAAAATAACCTGAAAAGGGTTGGTAAACCGCAAAAAACGAATCAGTCAATCGCACTTCTCACCTGTAGAATTTTCTTTTAGTTTCTTGCTTCCCTACAATGTATGTTATTCAAAAATTTAAATGCAACATCAATCGCCATCTTTCTTTCTGATTCCGTTTTTTTTTTTTTATTGGATTTCTCCTTACTAAAGTTTTCTCGTTCTCTTTCACTCCCAGTAACCCCTTAGTGACATTATCGTTTTTTAGAGTGAAACATAAAAAAAAAAATAAATACCGTAAACAAGTTTGATAAAAAGAAACGGTTATTGAAATAGCGATTTATCATAGACCAGAATTCTTCAATTTATGCAGTTTTAAATTTTGAGCCTAACACAAATTGTTTAGATCCACTTCAGATCTGTTATTCAAGTATCTATGCCAGTCAGACGATCTGAAATGAAAAGAAAAGAATATTCCCGCTTTTGACTGACTTTGAGAGAGAGAGAGAGAGAGAGACAGAGACAGAGACCATCGAGATAGACACTAGAAAGAGAATAATTACAAGATAATAAAATGACCGTTCAACAATCTAACTCTCGGTCAATCGACTTGTAAATCTATTGCTTGATTCGATAAGGTAAAAAAAAAAGCATTTGTTAATACAAGAGGAAAGGCGGCTAAAGATTGCGATTGATAAGAACGACGAGGACAGAGACGCACATAGTTGTTTTATTCACGCGCAGACATACTTACGCGGAAGCACACATTTCTCGGTCAATCTCGTACGAGCACAGTACTTGTCAAAAAATTAATAAATAAATAAATAAATAAATAAAATAAAACATAACATGATTTTTTGACGCATGGATCAAAATATCCTTGCAGTTTGCCGAAGATCAAAGTCTTGATCCCCCGTTTTCTGCTGAAGATCAATGATGCTTCTGTGAAACCTGCTAAGTTCATTGTATTGTGTTGTCCAAGACGCAGATCACTGGTGGATCGGATAGATGAACTTTGTCTATCTTGAGGTTCTACGTTCAAGTTAGTGCAGGATTCACTTTATAAATATTGCTTGTTTTAGTGAAACAAAGTTATATATATATATATATATATATCTCCAAATGAATAGGGAACGAAGAAAATAATAGCAACCTTCAAAACATTAATTTAAAACAGTGCTCAGTATAAAAATAGAGCAATGAATATTTATTATTAATTACTGTTTTAGAACGTGTACAAACTACTATAAAACAGTACATTTTATTTTGACATTGAAAGAACAATATCTCATCAGGTAGTTCATAATGATGGAAATAAACGTTTATTATCATCATTATTAACTACCTGACATTGTTCTTATTGTAGTAGTTTGTACATGTTCTAAAACAGTATATATATATATATATATATATAGGTTTCCGTGAAAATGACAGACAAGTATTATTATTAAGGTTTTTTAGATAATCTTTCATGCGTTCTTATGATTTTTTTTCTTTTCAAAACTCAAATTATATAGGAATTGTCCAAACATTTTGTTTTTCTTGGGCGCTTTCGGCTATACTTTAGCCATTATCAAAAGTGAGTTTTATTTTATCTGAATATTGTCACGTATCTCGACTGTATTTATAAACAGGACGAATTTTCACTTGAAAATAATGGAAACATTAGTGATAAAAAAATCCTGCACTTAATAACATCAATTATGAACACGGTCACAATGTGCTAACCGTGTTCGGAAATAACACACACTACATTCATAAACTGTACAAATATTCAATTACATGTAAAATAAAATTCACTTTTAAAAACTTTGAAAAAAGCTTTCGGAAAAACAAAAGATTTGGACAATTCCGATATAATTTGAGTTCTAAAACAGAAAAAAACCATAAGAACACATGAAAAATGATATAAAAAAACTTAATGATAATACCCTGTCTGACATTTTCAAACAAATTTGCATAAAAGAGAAATTGTTGCCCAATAACACAATCTATATAAAATAACCCAGGTGCGCATGACACATAACTGCTCAAAACGCTCGCTCTTCCACAAGAATCTTCACACAATAAAAACTACTATGTAGTACAATCAGTTAAGTGATACACGCTTTGAGCGATCATGTCTCGAAAGAGACATGACTTACTAGGCAGAAGATTATCCCGCAGTAGGTTGCCATTGCTTTCTACGGTAGACTGGTTGCCAGCCAAGGCTAAAGAGCCTAGTCTGTCCTATTATTTAACCCATAACTGGAGGAAAGAGACAGATTAATACCTTTCCCAGGGGTATTTATGCGTAAGTGAATGCAAGGAATTCAACTGGAATTCGAAATCGGCTCTCCGATTTCTCGTTCCGAGTCGATATCTACTACACCACAATGCACATCCCTATAGTATAATATACGGAAAATAAATGTACCAAATGCAACACCTTTGAGAATGGTTAAGGCACTGGCCGAAAGCGCTAGAGACAATCTTTATATTCTTTAACTCTTAACAAGAAAGGAAGAATGTTAGAATACTGGAAAAACTTCATTGATTCAATCATCCTTTTCGGCCTTATTCAATGTAAGATAGTTAAAAGAAAAATGCTCTCTCTCTCTCTCTCTCTCTATATATATATATATATATATATATATATATATTCCATTTTTAAGCGTATTATTTCGCTACCCAGTATAATACCATGAGTTGTGTCTCAATGCGATTTGTAATAACTTAATAGTTAATAGTTATTAAAAATCGTCTGAAGACACCACTCATGGTAGAAACCTAGGTAGCGAAATAACTCGTTTAAAAATGGAAAATTCAAAAGTTCTACAATATAATTGTATCGAACACTTATTAATACTAATGTGTACTGGTCTCACCCCTATGATGACCAGAAACTATTAAACTATATATATATATATATATATATATTGCTTAAACACTAGTTTTATTAAGTACCTTTATTTGCAGAGGTTCTGTTTTTATTCATTTATTTCCATATATCGGCTTGAATATTCGATCTTGTTTGCGAGTCCATATCTTTCTAATAAGATTTCTCGAATATTCAGGCAGGTAGATGGAAATAAACAAATAAAAACAGAGCCTCTACTCAAATATATGTATTTATTAAAAGTAACGTTTCAGCAATAAATTAAAATATTTTGTATTCAGAAATGAATAATTAATTCTGGCAGATTTTATTATTTTTTTCGGAGATACTCGTTCGTATCCGCTCCATTTATTTATTAAACAGTATATTTATTTATTTTCGTCTACTTGTCTGAATATTCGAGAAATCTTTTGAGAGAAAAATATGCGTTATTGTCTACGTTTGATAAAAAAAAAAAACTAGGCAAATATGTCTATTTTGAGAGTCATGTGTGTTTAAAGATGGTTTCCCCTAAAAAAAAAACAAAAAAAACGCAGGTTCGACTCCTGACGGAGATGATATATTTTTCTCTGACAAGATTTTTTCGAATGTTCAAGCCAATATATTGTTTTTTTATTCTTCTCTTCTTCTTTATGTGCCGCGTCCTTTCAGAAGTTCCACTTGTCCCAATACCTTGTCGCACTTAATATTTTCCCTCTTGCTATCTCTATCAAAACCCGCTCTGCCATCCACCACACTCAAGCCCATCAAGTAGGTCTCGCGCCTCTCCCCCCCCCCCGTCTTTCTTTCCCTCTGTCCGGGCTGTGAGTATCAGATTCTCCAAGCCCTCCTTCTTCATTACGTGTTCCAAAAACCTCAGTTGTCTTTTCCTGATGCCAAGTTTCCTTTTCTTTGCATTCTCTCCCAAACCTCGTCGTGGATCAACTGTTGCGTCCATGGTATCCTCAGCATCCTTCCGTAGAATTTCATGTGTTTAAGTCCTGAAATATTCTTGTCTTGATCCATTTTTTCTAAATACTTAATTGGAGTAGATAGACTAAACTATCGCCCGGTTCGCACTCCACCCACGTCTATTGAACAGGTGAAGAGGCTCATCCCTTGTTTCCTGTATAGGATGTGGTTTCCGGTTTTCTCTTTTCTAATCTTCTCACTCTTATGTAGCCCCCTGCACATTAGTGGCGTTACCGCCTTGCTTGGGGTGATATGATTAAAAAAAAAAAAAAAAAATCTAAGCACATCTTAATTCTAGGCAGAACGCACAAATACTCGGATCCAAAGCAGGATTATCGGCCATTGGAGAAGACAGTATGTTTATTAAATTTCACTATCAGCCTCAATTTTCGAGAAATCTTACTACAGAAAATTATACTCTCTTCTGCAGGATTCGAACCTGCGCCTACAGCCGGGTAGGGTAAAACCATCACTAAATCCGACATGCTTTAGACCTGTCGGCCGTAAGTGTGCGTCAATGGCCAAGCCAAGTTTAATAATACATTTTCCTTTATTAAGATATCCCGAATATCAAAGGCCACTAGACGAAAATAAATAAATATACAGTTTAATAAATAAATGGAGCGTCTAATTCAATACGAGTATCTACAAAAAATAACGTTTAAATAATAATGTGTGTGTATCTGTGCGTACGAGCGTGACGCTTAACATTCGCAGGGTTTACAGGAGAAGATATGGAAGTTTTTCCCTTGTCCCCCGCCGACCATATGTCTTTACCAGTGCTACTAGATTGGCATCAAGATCCCACCCTATTACCGTCGAAATAGTTAAATGCAACCGCCCCTTCTACTCTAACAGTTTCTTTCCTCGTGTTTCCCGTTTGTGGAAATCACTTCCATTTGCTTGCTTTCCTGATAGATACAATCTCCAAAAGCTTTAATGCAACTTTAATTGCCATCTTCTATCGCCTTGATTCTCATTCATCTCTTATCCTTTCTTCGACATCACCTGTACCTTTTTTTATTCTCTCACTGTAACGCCCTGCGCATCAGTTGCATTTCTGTATGGTTTGGAGTGAAATGATTATAAAAAAGTTTTTAGGAAAAGATAGGAAGCAACACCATGTGGAGACTAAGTTTCAAATTCCAAAGCAATCTTCAGGCTAAATGCCGTGATCGCATCGAGGTGTGAAATTGCTTGTTACAAATGCATTGTTGATGATTCTATTTATGCTGTCTTTCTCGGCCTCGTTTTTTCTTTCTCTCACACAGACACACAATTGTGTGTGTGAGTGAGTGAGAGAGAGACACACACACACAGACACCATCAAGTAATAACGAGCTTATCCATCAGATCATTACCAGTGTGCAGTAAATGCGATCCTTGCTGAATATGCTATATTCGTGGGCTTGCGCCAAAAAAAAAAAAGAATATTGCATGTTTTTGAGAGGGAGACTTTCTTACCTACTGGACATATATCTTTATCTCTCATATTAGAGATAATAATCTTTTCATTGTTTATACTGTTCGGACTGTGGTCCTCATCTTGATGGCCATTACAACGTTTCTGCCGTTGTACGCTCTGGCCTTTTTCAGGTGTAAAGAATTTTGAACCGAGACCTTTATTTTGATCACTTGGGTGTATCATTCTCATTCCATGTGTGAAGCCACTTCTGGATGCCATGTAGTTATCTCCCTTTAATTCAACTAAGTTTTCTCAGTGAATGTAGACGTTGGTTAGTTCCAGTGAATTGACCCAAAGAGCAGTGGTGAACAAATAACTTAGAAAACTTCTTCTCCTCCTTTTCAAGTATTATTAAATCATCGTCGTCGCAAAATTCAACATCCTCTCCCTCTCAGGTATTTTTAAGGCATCGTCGTCGCAAAATTCAACATCCTCTTCCTTTCCTTTTCAGTTATTTTTTATGGCATCGTTGCCGCAAAGTTCTTCGAACCAAAATGGCATTTTACTTTTATTGCATATTCAATGCGACTCTTGCGCGTGAAATATTTAGATTGATACACATATCAGTTCCGCTTCTCTCCTTTGTCAATATTTTATCGATTGCATTAAAGCCAACTAAATATGAAGTCGGAAAACTTAACATTACTTTAATAATTTCAGACCACATGTTCGGAAAGAAAATTTTTGTTGTACTTGAAAGTTACAATTCAATCTATTTCAAATTTGCTGTAGTTTTCCATTTATCATTATATTTTGATTTAGTAAGAACAAAGAAAAAAGAACTAAACTGTTATTTAATATCAGCCTGACTATATGGCAGTGAATTTTGGACAATCTCCTCACAGTTGAAGAAGAGACGAGACAATAAAAATGTAGTTGAACGGAAGAATGTTGAAAGTACCATAGAATGAACAAGCGAATAACGAGGAAGTTTAAAGGAAAAAGGAAACATAATCAGAGACAGTTGAAATTTCTAGGGTACATAATAAGACAAGAATACTTGTAGAATCTGATATTTACAGAGCATATTAAGGACAGAAGAAAGCAGCGCATAATTTGCGTGTGTAAATTGGCAGAATAATGATTTGGGAAAGATGATGAAATGAGACATCTTATTAAGAGATACAAAATATAGAAACATCTGAAGAGCCATGATCGTCTACGAGACATTTTTTTCTTGAATGTTTTCACGAATTGATTCTATATTAGATTCAAACGGATCAAGCAAACATATCTTGAGTTCAAAAGAAGTTTGCAATATATACTCCTGGAAACTGATTTTTTTTTAAATAACTCATTTCTTTTTTTTTTTTAGTAGAATATTCCAGAACACATTTTTTTAATCGTTTAACTCCGAGTTAAACCCACTATGGCACAAGGGATTACCGAGTGTAAAAGAATAAGAAAAGGAAATAAAACATTATTATAAGTGAGAAATATAAAAGAAAATATTGATATTGCATTTACATTTTTAAAGATCAAAATTGGATGGAAAGCATAGAGTCGAAAGAGAGCTCTACAAGTAAGAAATTCTCGAAAAGAAACTTAGTAGAGAACTTAAAGTTGCATGTAGATAATTCAACTCCAATTTGATGACACATTGGTGCCAATAAAGTACTGCGCTTAAATTCATGAAGTCTAGTTCTCATAGCAAAAGGTTAATGAGAACAATTACTATGAAAGTCTTTCAGAAAAAGCACAAGGAAGCCGACACATGACGACGATAGGAAAGCGATTGAAGTTGAGATGTGAGAACAGGTTGAATAACACTACACATTCTTCTTTAGATTTTATCAAGAATCTCTAAATATATAACATGAACAACGGACCACATGTGGCAATAATTTTCCAAGCGTAGACAAATAGTAGATTTATAAATATGGAAAACAGCTTCTGGAGATTAAATTTATCTAGCATAATACAGTGAAATGACTTTCTTAAAAGTAGACCTAGCAATTCATTTGCTATTCTTTTTTCACTTCATGTTAACAGAGAACTTTAACTGCAACAAGTCACTTTTCTAAAGATTAGCATTAACTGTCTCTCAAGTGATTAATAGTGAAGTTTTTTATAGGTTAAAATGGCTTACATGTGCGTTATAGTACAGTGGATATCGACTCGGAACGTCCAAAAAACAAAGGAAGTACTGAGAGGGTTTGAACTATTTTTCTACGGTACTGGCGAATAGCCAGTATCAAATTTCAACCATGTCTCACATTTAATTGAGGTGTGGGCGCACTGAAAAGCTAACCATTGTTTATCGCTTACTATCGTTGTGGTGCATTGGATATCGGTTCGGAACGAGAAATCGGGAGCCGAGTTCGAATTCCAGTTGAATTCTTCGCATTCACTTACTCACAAATACCTTTGGGAAAAGTATTAATCCGTCTCTTCCATCCAGTTATGGGTCAAATAATAGGACAGATTGGGTTCTGTAGCCATGTCTGGCAACCAGTTTACCGCAAAAAGCAATGCCAATCTACTGCAGGATAATCTTTTGCCCAGTCAGTCATGTCTCTTTCGAGACATGATCGCCCAAAGCGCGTATCACATATAGCACTTAACTGACACAGTTGGAAAAGAACTTCATTGAGTTTCCGAAAAACAAATCTTAAGAGTAGATTTCACACTTGTCATTTTTTTGTTCATTCAAAAACATCTGCCTAGAATGAAAAATCGGACTGTTGCGCGCATAAACTTTCGCTATATTTCTGTATGCTTGAGAACCTTGGACATTATTAGCAGAATTTTAAAAAGCGAGACGTTACAGAACCATTCTTGGCTGCTCTTACGTAGACTGCACCACAAATAACACACAGTGCTAAACACAATCAGGCAAGGAACAGGCCCATCGGAAAACCTTATATCCACCGTCAAGAAGAGCCAACAATCCTTCTACTGTCATCCTACAAGGTACTGCTTTAAGCAAAAGAAGAAGCAGACAGAGGAAAAAAATGGGTGGACAACTCGTCCAAAAAATCATTTACATGTAACCAAATACTGGCCCGCAACTATGGAGATGGTCACGTGCTCAACCATCTTACGACCACACCCAGTCAAAAAACTTAAGATGGTTTTTTATATCGTCAAAACTTTCTAAGAAACTCTCGCATCAAATAGGCAGTTCCATTTTGAAAGCCACTGAACCCTGTTATCAATTCCAAAGAAATCTGTCGTATTTTAATTTTATTAACTGTTTAGATATTTTATAAAAAATTGAACGATCTTATTTGGAAACTTAACCATGGCGATGCAGGATGCAGGACACAATCGAAGGATATGCATTTTTTAAGTAGACAATAAATCCATGATGAATTCTCACCCTGAATGGAGTGCCATCAGCCGTGCAAGGTACAGCTGATGGCACAAGGTATCGTTTAAAACAGTATGTTTTTAATCATACTAAACTCTCAGTGCCTCAAAAATGGACGATCCACTTATGTAAGATTTTTTTTTTTAATCATATCACCCCGAGCAAGGCGGTAACGCCACTGATGTGCAGGGGGCTACGTAATAGTGAAAAGATTGGAAAAGAGAAAGCCGGAAACCACATCCTAAACAGGGAACAAGGGATGAGCCTCTTAACCTGTTCAATAGACGTGGGTGGAGTGTGAACCGGGTGATAGATAGATCTATCTACTCCAACTGAAAAAAAAAAAAAAGAAACCTAAGTGAGAAGATTGGAAAAGAGAAAAGCCGGAAACCACATCCTGAACAGGGAACAAGGGATGAGCCTCTTAAACCTGTTCAATAGACGTGGGTACCAAAAAACTTTAAGAAAATTTATTCATATTGAAATTTTTAAACATAAACATATAAGAATATCTTGACCTACACTACTGGTGTCCCCGCAACAAGAATTTACTCGTGCAACCACACTGGCAACAAGGTCCCACCCATTTACAGCTAGATCAAACAAATGTAGCCGACAATTCTACTCCAGCAGCTTCCTTAATAATCTCTCTCAAGATGGCTCATGTGAACCGAAAGCTTAGAACGAACTTAATAAAAAAATTATCCAAATGTTGGAGAATTTTCGTCTTAATTTTCAACTGAAATTAAAACCAAAATACGACGTTTAGAACGGCTCATGATTAAACATAATAGACATCCATTGTCTTTTATATTTAACAGTATATGTTTAGAAAAAAAAAAGAATATATATATATATATATATATATACTGTAGTCATCCGCATACAGATCTTTTTCGCTGTATTACAGCTCATCAGTACGGTTAGACTCCGACCGCTTCCTAACCCAGGATTGAAACCCGACCGAAGTGGCGCCAGTTGGCGATTCTACCCCTGGGCCACGAGCGTCCGGTAGAAGAAGGCAGACTTTTTAGCGCATATATCATTATACACGCCCAAAAGCTAGAGTGCTCTAATTCATTATTGAATGAGCGATGCGTATATGCCGGAGTAGCTACTGTTTTCAACGTCTCCCACTCTTCCAGAGTACTCAATCAGGGTGTGAGAGCGTCACAACGGTCTTTATTATAATAACATGTGTGTATGTATGTATGTATGTATGTGTGTATATATATATATATATATATACACACACACACCTCTCAAATATTTTGCCGTCATTTTTTAAGGCAGAGTTACACTCGTATTTTCATAAATAACATAAAAGCGGAAACCGAAATTCTTAACATTTTAAGACCTTTCGATTTAATACATTTTTAAGGCAAATTTTAGATTTTAAGCATTTCAAAGACATATTTTAATATTTTTTAATAAATTTTAATTTATATTTTAAACATGTTAAGGCATATTTTAATATTTTAAATATGACACGTGAAAATTACTTCCTCTTGTCTTTACTTAAAAAAAATTAAAACTTGCCACTTTTTTTTTCAGAAAAATCCACAGAAAAATGATTATCTACCATCATCACCCCCGACATACAGGCGAAATTATCGCTGTTGAGAGTTACTCGTCTATGGCAAACTGTTACTCAGGCGGAGTATTTTTTCTGATGAAAATATAGCAGCTATCACTTTTTTTAATTCACAGAAAATTTTTTAAAAATACTTTCACTCCTTGATTATTCATTAACTTAAATCAACTTTATGCAAAAGAAAACTGCAGAGATAATCTTTGAAAGACGACTCGGTATATCTTCTATGCTTAGAAGAGACGGATATGTTCAACCTATTTAACTGATAATTTTAATCGTTGAATCATAATACAAACACCTGGCACGTTTATTGCAAATTAGATTTACCAAAAGTTTTTAGTTTGTTATCGACAGTATTTAGCAACCACCCTTTATTAAGCGTTCCTTCGAGAAAAATCCCCAATTAACCTTTTCCGAACTGTAAAAACTTATTTCGCCTTCATAAAACGCCGTGCGTACTCCAAGGTCTGCTCCATTAGGTTTATTTCAAATTTCAATAAACAGAAATTAATTTTCTGTTTTTTTAATTCTGAACTAGTGTAAATATTAGTTAAGTGACATACGTCATACATGCTTAGGCGATTCATGTCTCAAAAGATACATGATTGATTGAGAAGATTTTCCCCCAGTGGATTGCCATTAGTTTCTGTAGTAGACTGATTGCCAACCAAGGCTATAGAATACAACCTATCCTGCTATTTAACCCATATCTGAAGGGAGAAACGATGGATTCATACCTTTTCCAAAGGTATTTGCGCGAATGTGAATTCAACTGGATTTCGAAAAGTGCAAATATACACTTTTTGAAAGTTATATTTGAACAAATAAAGTGTACTGGTGGCTTAGTGTTGATGAAAATGTTTAAGAACGGGTTATATTTGATGAAATGGATTAAGAAAAATAAGCGACAAGAAAGCTTTGCAATCACCTGATATCATAATTTTTTTTCCTTTGCGTTTTTGGGTGTCGGCGCTGAAAGTAAAATCGTCGAGTCGAGTTCAAGTTTTGGACTTGTCTGCTGCGTTCACTTTCATAAAAATACCCCTGGGAAAACACGTGAATTCCTTCTCCCTCCAGCTATAGGTGAAATAGCAATGTAGACTCGGATATTCAGATTTTCTTGTACTTGTTGCGGCATTCTGTAAGTTGCCAATTCTTACTGCAGTAGACTGGTTACTAACCAAGGCTATAGAACCTATAGATGGGGAGAGCGGAGAAATGGATTCATACATTTCTCAAAGGTATTTGCGTGTAAGTGAATATAATGAACCCAACTGGAATTGGATCTCTGCTTTCCGATTAACAATTCCAAGCTTTTATCCATTACACCACCTGTACACCTAAGCTTATAGCACCTGTTTTTCCTCAGTAGTCAACCATCTACGTACTGAAAAGTTGCTTAACCTCAGAACGAGAAATCAGAGAGCCGTGTTCGAATTCCAGTTGAATTTCAAATACCGTATTAATCCCTCTTTTTCCCCAGCTATCGGTTAAATAGCATGACAGATTTGGTTCTATAACCTTTGTTTGGCAACCAGTCTACCGCATTAAGCAATCGGGAAAATCTCCTGCCCATCTCGAGACATGATCGCCCAAGCGTGTATCATGTAGAGCACTTAACTGTAAACCAATTTATCATTGAAATTATATGAAACTGGACATTAATAATTAAAATATTTCGAAATAGGTGTTTTTTTTTAATTTTTATAATGATTAAAATAAGTAAAATAAACGTTATTTCTTCAATTTTTCAAGCGATAAGTTCTTTCATAAAGGAATTTTATTAGCATTCTGGATACATTTGTTGATTGTTTTGTCACAAATTTTTCTTAAAGTGAACAGTGCGAAATTGGAATAAAGTCAGAGTTGACGACGAAAATCATCTCTTGTCTCTGGGGGCGTGAGGGGTCATTTTCATAAATGTTAGCGTAACCATTTCAGCAAAGAAATGTTTAAATGTCAGAAGTAGTGGATTGCTATGTGATGTCAGTTCTTCAATATGACACTGAATGTTGGACAATCTCATCAAAGATGAAGGAAAAACTTGAAGCAACTAAAATGTGGCTCTTCATAAGGATGCTGCGGATATCATAGATCAAGCATGTGAGAAATGATGAGGTGGGATTTCTTTCCTAAAAGATGGAAACGAAAAGGAAATTAATACTGAACATTAGGAAAAGACAGCTAAATTTCCTGGGACATATGAGTAGGTGGGCTTGGAGAATCTGATACTTACAGGTCAGATAAAAGGAAAGAGAAACACGAGAAAGCAGCTGATAACATATTTGAAGGGTCTGAGCAGGTGGATAGCAG
This sequence comes from Ascarosepion bandense, assembly GCA_037127315.1. Taxonomy (NCBI): domain Eukaryota; kingdom Metazoa; phylum Mollusca; class Cephalopoda; order Sepiida; family Sepiidae; genus Ascarosepion; species Ascarosepion bandense. Next base: position 2,899,666 of record JBBBDQ010001243.1, on the reverse strand, counting down.
AGCATAGTTTGGGTGGGGTAACAGAAGAACGTGTGCTAAGAGCTACCAGGGATAGGGAGACGTGGAAGGCCATGATCGCCTACGTCCTGAAGAAACATGATACATAGAAGGTTTCATCTAAAATTTTAACTTTCCGACAAGCTCACGTGGTCAGGTTGAGTAAGTTTTCATCTTAAACGAAATCCAGAGCAAAGGTTCTACACCAGGGCAATCTCGTAAGCTTCTATCAAGATATTATCTTTCTACATTCAGTCAGTTAAGTGCCATACGTGATACACGCTTGGGCGATCATGTCTCGAAAGAGACATGATTGACTGGGCAGAAGATTATCCCGCAGTAGGTTGCCATTGCTTTCTGCGGTAGACTGGTTGCCGACCAAGGCTATAGAACCCAATCTGTCCTGCTATTTAACCCATAACTGGAAGGAAGAGACGGATTAATACCTTTCCCAAGGGTATTTGCGCGTAAGTGAATACAATGGATTCAACTGGATTTCGAACTCGGCTTCTCGTTCCGAGCCGATATCCACTGTACCACAACGACCTTAAACAAAAAATTAGTTAAGAAAGCCCACCGATATTACAAACACGGGTAATAGATAGGGGACTTGAGAAACGTATTTTCACGAAAAACTATTTTAATAGAAAAATATCATTTGCAATCAAGAGTAACGTGAAAATTTCAATCAATGAATGCCGAATGTTTCTTGAATGGAAACGGCTATTCTTGCTGATGGGGGAGTAAGTAATAGCAAGTCTTGGCAATAAAATCTAACTCTTAGTAATATTCCATTTTCAATGATGCTTTTCCCTTAACTTCATCGGATTTAACATTCTTATAATGTTGATGACAAATTCAAAAGAAAAACTAAAAGAACTTTTGTAAAAAAAAAAAAAAAAAAAAAAAGAAAAGAAAAAAAAGTAAAATAAGGAGCAGTGGCGGACCTACGTTTTTAAGACTCTGAATCTTAAAAACATATTCAGTGCTTCTTCCTAACGAGTAAAAATAAATTCGAAGATCCAACTGCCAAAATGTAGTCTATGAATAGATTCTGACGAGTACAATGAGCCTATAAAGATGAGGTTTCTGGCGCTGCTAACCGCCAAGAAAATTTTGCAATTTGATCAATTACAGGGGAATTTTGAGGCTATACGAAATGAGTACTTGAACATCTTCTAAGGCCAACATTAGCAACTTCAAACCATTGGCTTATGATTCTGTCGTTAAAAACGACCTTATTTTAAGAAACACACATCGGTATTCCTAAAAACAGACTGAATAAAAAAGTTGCTTTCAGAATCCCTATGAGATTTGAGGTCCTGTACCTTAAGCTTCATGAATTTTATAGTAGATCCACCACTGCAAAAGAGTCGTGAATGCAAAAAAGAAAATACTGATCACGGATTGTATGAAAACTGAATGCAAAAGAATAAACCGATTTATGTATTTGATGTATCAAAATAATAAAAAAAATATCTGGGCAGAATAGAGAAAAATACTTTCAAAAAATTGGCGAAAGTATTAAGGGATCAAATAATAACATCTGAAAGAAAGAAAGTAGTGTTTGCCTTTTATAATCATTTCACCCCAACCAAGGCAATAAAGCCACAAAGATACACGGTAAGGAAAGAAAAAGGAAAACACTTTTAAAGACAGAAAAATAAAAAAACAGGAATTAAGAAAAAAAACAAAAAAACAAAACAGGCATTAAGACAAAAGGATAATAGTTGACATTAAACTTAAAATTTTGAGGATCAAATTTAAGTGGGAAGCAAGAAGCTGGAAAAGAGTTCCCCAGCGAGAAGTGTGATAGAAGAAACTGTTAGCATAGAAATTACGGTTAAATCCGTTTCAACTGGAAAATGAATAAACTTTGACGCCAATTTAATAATATACTTAGGTTTATAAAGTCTAGGTACCATAGAGTAGAGCTCATCAGAACAACTACCATTAGTATATTTATAAAAAAGGCACAGGAAAGCTACGTTATGATGGTAGGAATGTCACTGAGGTGATATACCGGATCAGGACCAACATCATTGCCAATTTAACTGGAAAGCAAGAAACCGGAAGAGAAGTGAAAGAGAAGAAACTGTTAACATAGAACTTACGGTTACCTCAAGTAATTTAAACTTAAAAACAAAAAAAAAGCCTAGTTATTAATCTAGTACTGCGTTTACATCCGTCAAGTCAGGGTGGCACAGAAGAAAACTCCTCAGAACAGCTACCGTGAAAATAATGATAGAAAAAGCACAGGGAATCTACGCTATAGAGGTGGAAAAAAATGACCGAACCCGAGATAGGGTCATATATTTATGCAAAGCGTCATTTTTTGAAAAGAATCATAAGTCCGAGTTTGTTTAGGTAGAATTTTTGTTTTTGTTTCAAAATAAAAATGTTATTCAATCAGAAAAAATAAATCAGTCGAAATGTAACATTAATCTAATTTTAGACTATAGCAAGCAAAGCTATTATTTTGTCCACTGACAAAACTGAAAATATTAGAAAACATTATTAAAGTGTATAATGAAGCTATATACAAAAACAAAAATAACTGCATTTCCTATACATTATGTTATTATCAGTATTAATTTTACCAAAGGAAAAAAAAACTTCCGGTTTTGGGCATTTCGGATAAAGGATAATCAACCTGCATAATTTCTCGAGCTTGTCACTTAGAATACGTTCCATATGCTTTTTTTTTTTTTTTTTTTTTTGAAATGTTGATTTTTCGATCGGTATTCTAGTTGTACTCATGTTAAATTTTTTTCTCTCTTGTTACGCAACTACTCGGCCACATACATACATACAGGGGAAGAAAAAACCTTACAGACAAAAAAAAGAAAAAAAGAAGAAAACGAACTTGGATACTACACTCAGGATTAAGAGCACTTCCCACATTCATTGATGTTGCTTTAATGTATTCATGGCAAACTTCGATAATGTCTTCTTTGAAAAATAACTCGATAGAAATCAAAACAGGAATCCCAGCTTTTTTTCTGGAGCATTATTGTAAAGTATAAAAGCAAGTTGAAGTGGGACAATCGACGTATCGGGCTACCTAGGTTGGTTCGATAGTTAGATAACTGAGACAAGATGCAGATAAGAAAGAGAGATAGATAAGAAAGAGAGAGAGATAGATAAGAAAGAGAGAGATAGATAAGAAAGAGAGAGATAGATAAGAAAGAGAGAGATAGATAAGAAAGAGAGAGATAGATAAGAAAGAGAGAGATAGATAAGAAAGATAGATAGATAAGAAAGATAAGAAATAGATAAGAAAGAAATAGATAGATAAGAAAGATAGATAAATAGATAAGAAAGATAGATAAATAGATAAGAAAGATAGATAAATAGATAAGAAAGATAGATAAATAGATAAGAAAGATAGATAAATAGATAAGAAAGATAGATAAATAGATAAGAAAGATAGATAAATAGATAAGAAAGATAGATAAATAGATAAGAAAGATAGATAAATAGATAAGAAAGAAAGATAGATAGATAAGATAGATAGATAGATAAGAAATACAGAAAGATTGATAGATAAGAAAGAAAGAGCGGCGAAGCAGCAGAAGGAATTTAATGTAAAAAAAGAGACAGTATTGAAAAAGAATAGATAAAAAACAAGCAAAGATAGAGGAAACACTATATATATATATATATATATATATATAGATAGATAGATAGATAGATAGATAGAGAGAATTAATGTCTTGAAACAGATATAGATTTGTGAATATGTAAATGGTACGTTTTCTTTAATTTAGTTGACTGATCGGTAGCGTGAGAGACAGTGATTAGAAAACACGTAATAGCATAAAAGAGGAAATCATTTGTCAGAAACCGATCTTTGATTAACAGATTGGTCATGTAGTCTGGTATAGAATTATGTGCGCAATGCACAGACAGTTTTGGATTATATACAGACTGAGACGGAGTGTGTTCGGATGGATATGAAAAATGTTGCATGTTTTTACAGCGGTATATTTATAGGCCAGCTACTATAAAGAGAAGCAGAACAGTTTGTTATTAAAGCGAGATTGATTCTCAGTATTTCGCTGTATTTGATTTGGTTCATATCTTTCTGAGTTTGGTTAGTCGATTGGTTAATTTGTTTAAAGGTATAATCACTCCCTATGAGTCATTTAAAGCTGAAATTAAATTTTCTTAGAAGCTTTGAAATAATAGAAATATGTCATTCGGCTTCCATAATCGAATATATAATAGATGACACTCAGCTTTCGTGTATTTACAAGTTTGTGTGGATACCAGGGAAGTTGATATTTATCTTTCATCTTGTAGTTTTTTTTTAAAGTTATATTTTGGAATAGAGTTTGATTTAAGAAATTGTAGAATATGTGTGTTGTAACCGGAAACTAAAGAAACGGAAGTACCGTTTGTTCAGTCACGGAAGTAATATGTCGGCCATATTATGTGTGAATAAAAAGCAGGACTATCACTTCTGCCGAAAGAAAATTAACCATACAAAACTGTGTTATTGTTATTACAGGCCCTCTTACCAAGTTGTGGCAATATGGATTAATGTCATCAGAGAGTTAATTAATGTTGGTTTGATTTTAATTGGCGGCATAACTACCACATGTTATTTGATTCCGAAATCTAAAAATTTGAACAATTTCACGGCTTCAACTAAATCTATTTTGAACGCAGTTGTATAACTTCAACTACAGATAAGATGCCTTGTTGGTCAATTTTATATAAAAACTAGCATTATAGCTTGGCGTTGCTCGGGTGTAATGAAAGATTTAAAACTAATTCATGGTCATAGAGCTCAGACTCAGTCTAAAGAATATTTGTGTGAAGTTTGGTGAGATTCGGATAAAATTGTGGATTTGTATAAAGGACATACAGATAGAAAAACCGGCGCACACACACAAACATCTTGCCTTATATATATATATATATATATATATATATTCTGCACTATTGTAAGGATTGCAACATTGAAACTTCTGAATATGGTTTCTTATGTCTTTGTCTATGAGTGTATCAAATTTGACTAAAATCGGACCACTTTTTCTATAACCCGATTTTTTCGATTATCGATATTTATCGGGGAGTACCTCGACATAAAATCTAGCTAAGAACACTCGCAGACGCTTATCGTACAACTCTGTAAATTTTCAAGAAAATCGGTTCAGCCGTTTCGGAGTCTATAGGTAACGGACACACGCACACATACAAAGTTCCATTTATAAATAAGTTTAGATATTTAAATGCATCAGCAAATTATGTAAAATGGAAAAGCAATTGACGTAGAAAAAGTACATTAACGCAATACGACAAGGCTCACTGTGTCGGGCAAGACCATTTTCCCTGTCAGAATCCATCTTGCACATTCAGAAATCTACCCTTTATCCGTGCATCGAATACTGAGACCATATTTAGTCTGGTGCTCCTGCTGTACATCTTGAGATTCTTAAAGAATTACTTCTGTTTTATCTAATATTTTCATGGCGACTGCTTTTTTCCCCCCGTGCTGCTCCGATGACATGAATGTAAGCTTGCTACTAGATTGGCAACCAGATCTCATCGTTTTACTGTTGAACTAACGAGGTGTAAACGTAAATTTTACTTAAACTTTTTTTTCTGCCTCTTTCCATTCGTGGAACTCGCGATTTTTTGCTTCTCTGATAATTATCTTCAAAAATTTCAATGCAACGTCAATTGTTATCTTATGTTTTCCAAAATCCCGTTCCTTTTTCCGGTTTATTCTTTCATTTTCCCTCTCTGTAACTATTTTTCGTTTAAGTGGTATTATCACCTTGCTTGGAGAGAAACGATTGAAAAAATAATAAGTAAAAACATCTGCTTAAGAAAATACCTTTCAAATCCTTTAACCAACCTGGACAAATAAATAAATAAAAACAGTAATTTCTGGTACCAGTGCGAACATCGTAACAATATGAGCTTTGAGATAATTCCGTTTTAGTAAGATTAGTTTAATATGGTAAAGTGTTTTGGAAACAGCGAAGATCGAACTCACTATCGTCGTCATGACCTGAGAGCCAACCTTACGCCCAAATATTTACAAATATTTATTTGTAATCTTTCATAAAAGATCTTTCTATAAGCAATTCTGCCGATTTGCATGTGTGCGTGAAAAGAATAGGTTTTAACGCACAAACATGTTTTCTGCATAAACTTTATTGGGTTTGCAATCCTTCATAAAGAAAGTGAAAGAGAAGCTGTTTCCTACGCATACGCATCTGTAATAAAGCGTGAAGTTATTTTACTCTGCGAACCAACCTGTCGTGTATCCGCGGAAGTTTTACATTGCGCGCGTATTCAGCTGGCAATCTCCGAAGGTCGCTTTGCTTCCTTCAGAGAACGGGCATTCGTACACGCAGTTTGCTGGTGTATAAGGAGCGTACGAGAAAGTCAGTATACGTAGGCCGAAAAAATAAATAAATAAAAAAATATTGAATGAATGGAAGAAAAATAGCCTCAACAGAGATATATCAAAGGAGGTAAAACGCGAATAATTGATGTGCTAATAGACTCCTTACTGCATGTTTTGAGATAAAAACAGTTGATATTCCCAGACATATGATATATATATATATATATATATATTTCTTTTGGTCAGTGGCTCCATCCAGTTGGGAATGTTTGAACGCAGAGGTTTTTTTTTCCCTAGATGTGTTTGTTGTAAAGTTTGTATGATTAAGAAAATTTCTTTGTATTCATTTCCGACATTTGTTTCGTTTTGATGAAGATAATTTTTTTTCTCGCAAATTCTTTTAGCCGCCATTTTCTTTTTGTTTATTACATTACACGACAGTTATGAAAAAAACCTGTACATTTAAATATCTATACATCTAACAAAACAAATAAAATTTCTCAAAATCAGACAGAGAAAAGGTTAAGAAAGAAACGTCTATAAACAAAAATAAACATAGACAACTATCTATGTGGGTGAGGGGCACTTCGATGTGATGCAATGGTTAGCAAGCTTATCTCGCTGGGTTAATTACGGTTCATCCTCACTGGGAACCCTTGTGTTACATCTAAGCTATGCTAGGAAAATCACAAAATATCTATGTATGTGGAGAGAGAAAAAATATGAGGGTATATAAGGATAATTGTTCCGGTAATTTTATCGAATTTAGTTGACCATTATTATGGAAGAGCAAGTTCAATCCGAGTTGAATGCTCCATAATATATCCTTGCGTCCAACAAAATTATTAAACTTAATAAACACGGCCAACTAGTTTAGCGGACGGCTACCCAAGTTCAATCCTCACTGTTTGTCCACCAGTTGCGGTTTTATTGCTTTAAGCTCAGTAAATGAGGCGGCACCATGATTAGCGAGTTAATCTTGCTGACTTGTTGTGCAGTACATATCGGCTCCAAACAAGAAATCTGGGAACCGAGTTCAAATTCCAGTTGAATTCTTCGCATTCACTTACGCGTAAATACCCTTAAGAAAGACATGAATCCATCGCTTCTCTCTCCGGCTATAGGTTAAACAGCGAGACAGATTGGGTTCTATAGCCTTGGTTGGCAACCAATCTACCGCAGAAAGTAATGACAAGTTACTGCAGGAAAATCTTCTGCCCAGTCAGTCATGTCTCGAGATATGATCGACCAAGCGTGTATCACGTATGGCACTTAACTGACTGATTACTACTGTCACCTGGTATCAAACTAAGTAAATTAACAAGTATAAACCGATGTACAAATTTATAAGTCACACACACATACAAAAAAAAAAAAAAAAAAAAAATAGAAACGATTCCTACTGACTCGTGAAGAAAAGACACTACAAAACTAGAAAATAAAATACTATGTTTATACATGCACTTTAATAATGTCTAAGGGAATTCGAAACTTATCAGTAAACATTAAACAATTTAAATTTAAAAATGTCTCCGGAAACCAGAAAATTGGTCGGAATATATATTTTGTTACGTGTTAGAAATTCTAACAAAAGAAAAAATGATTTACCAAAACAGAAATAAACCACAAAAAAATATTTATGAAAAAACACAATATAAAAATATAAACAAATATAATACAATTTTTTGCTTTCAAAATATAAACATTGAGCTTACTACTGGCAAGTGTTACGAGGGGTGAAGGGAAGGTAAGGAGTCAAGTATCTTTACCACGTTAAAGCTAGCGAAGTAGTCTAAGTGATATACTGGAAATCTTCAAATATATAGATTAACTTTTAGTTTGGTCAATGAAATTATTCAAAAATTCTATTTACCTATTTAGTTCCATGAGGTTTTTGGGTTTTTGTTGGTCGACAACTTTTCATAGAGATTCTTTCGGCTGGATATACTAATCCGCTAATCAATTCGGATTTGATAATGGCAGCAATTTCTTCTTAGAACTGACTTCACTTTTCCGAAAACATATTTTTATAGGGGCTAGCAACAAATTAGCATATTTCTCGAATCATCTAGATCTTTCTCGAATATTGAGGAATGATCTAGAATCTTCCAAACATTCTATTTCTAATTTCTCTGTTTAACAACGAGTTCATAAATAAAAACGTTTTTGCAGTAACAAGTCGGACTCAGTAGAATTCCTTACTATAAATTTTAACCTTCTTGTGGACTTTAATGATAATTTTTTTATAAATAAATGCATACTCGTTATTATATATATATATATATATATATATATATACTCATATAGATAGGTGTGAGTTTGTAACCCTGGGTTTCACGCTTTTGCGATCGTCAGACAAACTGATTAATTTTTTTTTTTAAATTGGTTATATTCGTGTATTTTTGTGGAAGTGGGGGAAAGAAATCTGTCGTCACGATAGACGCAGACATACACATATATACATTTGTACACCCATCAACGCGCGCAAGGACTCACACACGTACGCGCGTTTGGTCACTGAGGCTTGCATAAACGTACACATGCGAATCGTGCAGGGTTCGGTATATATATGTATATGTGTGCCGTTGCACACATACACACTCATTCGGTTGGCATATTCGAATGGTGTGTAGCGATGTCAACGCGCGAATAGTTGTCGATTTCTCGTACGTACATATGTACTTTTGATGGGTTCTGTGTGAAACTATGGTAGGTAACAATTGCTATTATTTTATTTAAGACTGTATTGTTATTTTTTGTTTTAAAGTCGGTTATTGGCTTGTTTTATTATTTTTTGTGGTTGCGTAGATTTACATGGTGGAAATTCTAATTTGTAATGCTTGTTAGTGTTTATTAATTATTAATTTTACTATGGCAGAGACGTGATTTTTTTTTTATCCGTTTGGTATAAATTGTGATAATAGGTATTTATTTTCATGACTGCATTTGAAAATTAGTTCTGATCTCGTGTTTATAAGTTCTTTTGTAGGGTATGTGATATAATTGCTACTTTCTCATGTAGACAAAGTAGGCATTTTTTTGTAATGTTGTTGTAAGCAGGTGCTTTTTTCAGTATTTCCCAGCTTATTGTTGGTGAAATATTTCTGTCTTTTAGACGCCATACGTATGTTGATAGTGTAGTGCTGTTCAAGTATTTTCTGTTGGAGAATGAAAGATTGTGGTTGTTATTTCTTTTCTTAAATGGTCCCTCGGTGGCACCGATGTAGTACATGGTGTTGTTGTTTGCACTTATATATATGAAGCCTTCAGTACAAGAAGGTACTTTCCGCCATGCATGTGAAAGTCAGTTAAGCATAACACTGTCTTCCTCAAACTTTCCTCTATCAGGGAAGCAACTTGACTGTATCATCTGGTATTCGTTATAAGGTTTAAATTCCTATGGTTCACAATTATGTTAAATACGCTTCTGCATGACTGAGCAGGCTCATGTCGAGTGTTGGTGTAGAAGATACTCCCGTCACATCCCATCGGTTATGTTGAGAGCGAGTGAGTCGGAGCCAATATTCTTGCCTAATCATTGTGGTTGTTATCTAACCAGTAACAGTGTGTAATGATTACCTTTATGATAACATATCAGATTATTAATTTTTTTTTCTTTTTCAAAATATATTTTTTCATGAAAATTCATTATTATGTTTATGTGCAAGCTTATGTTTGCCATTAGACATATTTTAATTCTTTTATCTGACTTTGAATAGCGTAAAGTCACTATTCTGTTGTGCAAAATTTCTGTTCCGATGATGCTCTGTATGAAGTTTTTTTTGTTTTTTTTTTACTTCAATATGCCACACAGTTTTTACGTTGTAAGTTTTGTATGTTAAAGTAGCTGAGTTTTTAGTTTCCTTTAAAAAAAAAATTGAGTGTTTTATCTCAAACAGATAAAAAAATGTTATGGCATTTCGGAAGACAATTCTCTCGTTTGTTTTTTTTTATTTTGTGGCTTAAAGTAACTTTTAATTACAAACGCCTCACACATATTGCATATAAGCCAGACACAAAAAATGTCATTTTAACTTTAAGTTTCAAACTAGACAGTGATGACTGTGTAAAGGTCGCCTCATTGCGTCACACTTGTATTCATGGAGAAGGTTTTCTTGTGTGTGTGTGTATACCGAACATGTCAGCAACGACAAAATTTTGGAGAGGATGTAAACGAAAAGGAAATGTATACTTAGCATCAGGAAGATGAGTTTGGAGAGTCTAATACTCACGTGATGAATAGAGGGAAAAAAGACAGTGGAAAGCGGTGCGAGGCATACCTGATGATCTTGAGTAGACGGATGACAGAGCGGAGTTTGGAAGAGATACCAAGAGGGAAAATAATTGAGAGCGACAAGTGATGAGTGCAAATGGAAGTCCGTCATTTCCTACGTCCTGAAGGATAGAATACATATAGTGTGAAAAATAATTATAAAAATGTTTAAAAAAAGTCCTGTTAAATTCCTTGTTCGTTTTCTGCCTGGCCATTGTCTAGTTGATCCCCACCACACCTCAGCCAAAAGATAAAATAATTCTTTTTCTCGACTGGCGTTGTACACGTGCGTTTGGGTTTAGGATTAGTTTTGAAATATTCTTAAAAGTAAGTAATACTTTTGCTTTGATTTTATTTTGTTTTATTATTTGTGACTAATTTTAAAATAGTTTCATGGTTGTTTGAACGGGCGTTCTTAACATTTTTTCAAAGAATTTTCTTTGACCGGACTTTAACTAAGTTAAAACTTAGTTAACCCACCACCGCTACCTTTTTTCTCTTTCTTCTTCTTCTTCAACTGGAGTAGATAGTCTAAACTATCGCCCGGTTCACACTCCACCCACGTCTATTGAACAGGTGTAGAGGCTCATCACTTGTTCCCTGTTTAGGATGTGGTTTCCGGTTTTTTCTTTTCCAAACATCTCACTTTTTTTTTTCAATTGGAGTAGATAGACTAAGCTATCGCCCGGTTCACACTCCACCCACGTCTATTGAACAGGTGTAGAGGCTCATCACTTGTTCCCTGTTTAGGGTGTGGTTTCTGGTTTTCTCTTTTTTAATCTTTTCACTCTTACGTAGCCCCCGGCACATCAATGGCGTTACCGCCTTGCTCGGGGTGATATGATATATATATATATATATATATATATATATATATATATATACATATACACAGGTGAAGAGAACCAACAGTTTTACAATTCCGTGTTTTCCGGCATTTAGTTATTTTTTATATAAAAGTGCTCAATACAACAAATATTAAAGAGCATAATATAACAATTTCACAACAATGATCTAACATTGCCTGATGACGAGGTAAAAATCTCGAAACACAGAAATTTCCGTGTCGGAATGTAAAATATATTAATTTTAATTAAAAAAGAAATTTAAATTTATATATATTGTTACGAATGCAGATAGCCACACACACATACACATATATATACATTAAGATTGGTCTCCGTGTGGAAACAGGAAATAGTCACGTGGGAGCCTACAGTCAGTTTTGGGATAGCAGGTCAAAAGCTGACTGACCCAGATACCCTCAGTAACAGGTGTCTAGACGGGAACTAGACAGGGACCAGACATGAGGTCATGAAACAGCAGAAGCTAAAGTTCGCGCCAAAAACAAGTCACGAGGAAGTCAGAAATTTGAAATCAGTTGCGGACGAAACTTTGAATGGACAAGTCACGATTGCTGAACGCTGATAACTTATGAATGAAAATAGAGAAACGCATTTGTGATAATGACTTAATTCGACCAGTTCATCTTAAGCAACTCCGGATAAGAAATATAAGTGTATATATTTTTATCGTTAAATTAAGAAGAAGAAGAAGAAGAAGACTAAGGTGAATTGTTTATCAAGAAAGAAAGAAAGGCAGTGACACAGAGAGGATGACGTTCGGATAAAGAGCCAGTGAAATTGCAGAGATATTGGTATGCTGAAAAAATAACATTCGTTTGAAGAAAGAAGTAAAGAAGACTGCAGATATATTTATTGCAGCCGGACAGTGTTTGAATTCAAGTTTGTATAAAGAAGAAGAAAGAAAGAAAAAAAGAAAGACGCTGAGAATACAACATTCGTTTGAAGAAAGAAGCAAAGAAAGTTGCAGATATATTTATTACAACAGGGCAGTGTTCGAATTCGAGTTTGTGGAAAGGAAAAGAAAGAGAGAAAAGAAAAGACAGTAAAGCAAAAAGAGAAGAAACTGAACATAAAGATAAGTTATATTCTTGAACCCGTGTTAGAAGATGCACACACATTCACGAATATTATGTTATCGCAAACAACATACCACATTTCTAAATAATATTATATGAATCCTCTCCCATTTTTTATTATGAGCTGATGTTCTGCATTCATATTCGTTCGTATTTATCATAATTTGTTATTTCGACCAATTTGGTATCCGAACATTAATTTTGAGATTCAGGTCATTGGACATTTTTACTCATACTTACATTTTTCTCATTTTAATACTTTGTTCACATATTAAAATTTTTATACCAAAATCATTTCACCTTGTTGTTCATCCTTAAATTGTTGGTCAGTGCATGTGCTGATAAAGAAGCGAACCTGGGAAGATTACAGTTGGATTATATCAATCGAACAGTGATTTTAGTTTTATCTTTTTTTATTATTGTCCATTTGTCATGATCTAGGAGAGATAACTCGTATCTGTCCATAGATGTGGAAAATGTAGATATTCCTGAATCGGTGCGTAATTGTATTAATGATTATCGTCGAGGAAGGCATAGGACAATATATATATATATATATATATATATATATATGGCTGGTCACTCGTATTCAAGGATACTCGTCTACCAGAGTGGTTAGCTAATTCCTACTGCAGACGCTTGCTCAGGCACACACGTAGGAATTATCAAAAATACTCTTACAAACTTTGGAGGAGTGGGTCCCTCATACTAAAACAAGGTGAAATGTCCATATGTCCAAAAGGATATCGTTTTACCTCAACGCTGCAACTCATAACAATTGTTCAAAATGTCCTCAGTTTGGTTCTACACGCAAACGCTCTCGTCGGATCACTGACTGGCGGATCCTTTCAAACTCTCGCACGATGTCGAATGGTTCTGCAGGCCACATGACACGTTGTTAATGTGTCTCTATATAAAGGCATTGTTTTGGGTGGCTCCACAGTTAAAAATCCAAATGGTTGAAGTCGGGGCAACGTGCAGGACATTAAACTGGCCCTTCTTTACCTATCCCTCTGTCGTGGTAGATTTCAGCCGGTCAATTTGCAACAATTTAACTAAAATGTCCTGGAGCTCTATCATACATGAACCACATGCATCTTTGTATTAGCAGGCGTACACTCATAAGCAGGTCTGGAAATGTGTTCGAAATAAAACGTCTGTAGACAGCTGCTGTAAGAGGTGCTGGGAAAAGAAATAAACCTACTCGACAGTTACCTACAATTTTAGCCACACATTAATTGGTGGTGGTGTTGTATCATTGAAATTCCAATTTGACCACACATGTTGGTTATGTAAATTTGTTATTCCATCTCTTCCAAATGTTGCCTCATCCGGACATAAGGTAGTTTGTGCAATAAACCATCAGCAAAAGTTTTCTGTGGTGGGTGATCAGAGGGCGAAAAACTGCATATGCTGCGAATGATACGGATACAGGAGATTCGCTTGAAGTACCCTCCATGCGGTACTATGAGATGTAAGACATGCTTGGTCCACTTGACGTGTGCTGATACCTGGATTGTCCCCAACACCCGGTAGAATGTTCTTCGTGGTCAGGCGTACGAACAGGTCTCGGTCTTCATCGATCCATAGTTTGTAGTGCCATGGATCCTGTCTCAGCAATGAGGTGTTAAACTGCAACAAAGGATTAATGTCTGGAAACGCAATTTTATACATGGCCGAGAATAACTACTTGGATATAAACATTTTTATGGATTGCGATTCTTCCGCTGGTGTCGTCTAAGATGATAGAATTTGAAGAAAATTAAGTCCTGGCATTTATTTACACTTTTTTCAATTAACACCTATTTGCACTTCAACCCACAGATAATACATGTCCACGCTACCTGAGCATGTGCTGCATGATCATGGACTCAATGCTAGACAAACCTGATCTTTGAAGAACAATCGTATTTAGAACATAGGTATGCCAAGAGATTTTTAAAATGGAGCGATGACATATTTGATGAAAACGTTCTAAGAGCTTGATATACTTTTTTATGTTGTTTATGTCTCACATCCGTACAGTAAGACAGTCAATATACAACTTCTGTGCACCATCAATTTTGTCGTTATTATGTCTGACTGTGACTAGAGTTTGCTTCCCATAGGCACTGCAAGCCTTTGCTATTCATGCATTTACCTCGTCATAAAGGGTGTTCCATCTGGGGGTTTTTTTTATTGTGTTATCGGGCAAGATAGCATCCTGCCAAATAATTTCCTCTTCTTTTCTCGTAAGATCGAGACCAATTCTTTATTATCTGAAAACCAGTCTTGATGCTTTCTGGTGATGAAGCCAAAAGATATTCTGAGAGTAAAGTGAATAGCCCCAGTGAAAGTTTCTATTAGATCTACAGCGTGTGTAGATCTATTGCTTGATCAGCGAAGTATAATGATTTGAACTTTTCAGGGCATGCCATTTGGGAAACCTCAATTCTGATAGGAGTCTTGGAGCAAGTTTTCCTTACTTTCTTCTTGACAGCCAGAAACAGCTTAGAACAGAGAATACGATGATCCGTCTAACACTCTGCGCTACTCATGTACCGAAATGAATCTACATCTTTTACGCCCCCACGTCTAACAAGTACAACTGCAGCGTCGCGTCCATTACCACTTGCGCGGCCGTATGTAAAAATCATATCTGCCAGCTCACGATATGAATATCCTGCCATTGTTAAACAAAACACTTCTCAGTTAACTCGCTACTACAGACGTTAAACGTTGAAAACAGACTAACCACAAATGTATACGAGTTACAGATGTAACCTAGTCTACAAGAGAACACAATACCATCTACCGTAAACTTTCTTAACAACACAAAAACGAAGAATTTGCAGATATATGTTTATATAGACTTCATGTCCTTGTTTCGGTGGAAAGAACCCGCCCCAAAAGTTTGTAAAAGTATTTCGATGCACCCGATATATATATATGCTTGTGTGTATTGGGTAGTTTTCTGTTTTCTGTGGATTTTTTTTAAACTGGAAAGAAATACACTAGATTATTGATAACATTTTAGCTTGTTCTGTTATGATTTTAATCTTTTTTTTTCTTTCTGGCACCTTAGGACTTTTTTTTTTTGTTGGTTACATTGTTTCATTGATTCTTTATATATATATATATATATATATATATATATATATATATATATATATCAATAAAATCTATTAATTTTTACTTGTTTACCTCGACTTTCTTATTCTCAAGCCACTGATTCGATGTTATCATCTATCAGTTCATTTATCATCATCTTTTCATCTGTCAATTTAGATATACTTGTGTCAATCCATTTTACCTTCCCACACCAAGTTTCTATGTCGCTCTGTGCTCATCTCTTTTCATAAAACACCCCGTTCTTTCTCCCTCTCTCTTTTCCTACACACAACACCCATTTTTCACCTCACTCCGCCCTCCCAACATACTGTTTTTCCTTATCAATCTATCCTTCTGATTCTGTATCTGTTGATCAATCTTACCTTATTTTTCATATATCGTTCACGTCGCCCGGCGAACTCTCCTGTGAAAAGACCAACTGGTCCTTCATTCGCTGGAAGTGAATCTCACGGAAATTCCATCCGCTTCAAAGGATAAACACGTTATGTCGAAAGAAAGCACATAAAAAAAAAGCGTTAGACAGAAGCCTTTGGAAGGAAAATATTAACTATTTCATTCATCCATTCATTCCTTTCTACATTTACTACCTTGCAATATTTTTTAAGCTCCTTTTTTTTCCCCGAAACCTACATCGAAAATTTTTCTTCACTTGACTGGTCGCTATCCTCCAACCAACTCTCATCTAAACGGTCACAAAATAATGGCTGCTTCACCTTCGTCTCTGTGAAGTGGGGCAAAAATATGCATACGTGTGGGCAAATATATATATATATATATATATATATATTTGCTTCATTATTTACTTACGTTTCTTAATACTTAAAGGAAAATAATAACAATAAAAAAAGAACTAGATTAGGAGAAGAGATGATAGTGATAAAATGCTGCGGAGTTTTTTTCTACGGATGCCGATTTTAAAACTAGTTTTGGTTTGTTTTCTTCGAGTTGTTTAGAAGTAGAAATCAAAATCGACAAAAGGCTTGGCTTGATGGAAGGAAGTATGCTTTTATTCATTCGTCAAACCAGTTGAAAAGGCTTATACACACAAAGAAAAACCAAACTCCACTGAAAAGGGGGGAAAACGAAAGCGTTGTCGAAGTGGACTTCGTTGTCTATGGCTGGTTCGGTGAAGGATGGAGGTCGAAGAAAAATCTGGATGATCACACATCCAGGTGAGATGTAAAGTTTAAGAGCAAAGGGAGACAAATCTCGGACATCAAATTCGTCCACACTCCGAAGCAATTTTCAGTGATCTATCTCCATGTCAACTTGCTTTAATAATAATAATAATAATAATAATAATAATAATAATAATAATAATAAATAAATAAATAAATAAATAAAACATACTGATGTACTTTTTACACTATTTTATATTGTTCGGACTGTTGTCCTCATCTCTACTGGCACATTAATGACTTCAATGTCTGGTCGTAGCGTTAAGAAGAAAAAAAAAAACTTATAAAGGCGAATTAACTAAAAACTGCGTTATCCAGGAACATGACCTCTGACATTAAAACAAATCCACTCTGGTGGATTAAATAAAAGATTCGGTTCGAAATTTAAGCAAATACCACTTGAAGAAGGTTGGAGCGTACAACGACCGAAACGTCATGAACATGACAGTAAAGATGAGCACAACACGCCGAACAATATCAATAGCGTAAAGAGTTAAAATACCTTACGTCAGAAATATAGACAGATCGGCTCGGAACGAGAAACCGGGGAGCCGAGTTCGAATTCCAGTTGAATCCATTGTATTCACTTACGCGCAAATACCCTTGGGAAAGGTATTAATCATCCGTCTCTTCCTTCCAGTTATGGGTTAAATAGCAGGACAGACTGGGTTCTATAGCCTTGGTCGGCAACCAGTCTACCGCAGAAAGCAATAGCAATCTACTGCGGGATAATCTTCTGCCCAGTCAGTCATGTCTCTTTCGAGACATGATCGCCCAAGCGTGTATCACGTATGGCACTTAACTGACTGACTGATATACTCATGCACACAACAAGTACACGGAGACAGACAGATAGATAAAATAATCACACCATCAAGTCAAATCTCAGGCTGCTAATGTTGTGGAATGTCGAAAAAATTATTTGAAGCTGATGTTGTAAACAGCAAGAAAATACTAATATATTACGGGGAAAATAGCCTAGTGAATTAAAGTGTTGAATATGGTGGTATAGTCATTGTGAGTTCCATTCTTGGACAAGACGCTGTGTACTTGGTGTTCAAATATATTGGTCGAGCAATAATTGAGCAGTACTAAATAAGAACGAGATAGTATATCCCTCGACATGGTCAGCGAAATAAGAACAATATATCCCCGTAAAATAAATAAAGGATTCTATGACAAGTTTGCTGAGAGTGACCTTGATCGACAAGCACTTGATGAAGGCCGGAGAATATAACGACCGAAACGTTATAATAATAGCAAAGATCAGGAGATTAGTCTGTGTATAAATAATGTAAATAATATGAATATGGCAGTCACTATATATGTAGTTAGATATTTATACAAATCTACTGTAAAAATGTTGTCGACATTAAATAACCGATTGAGATTGATATGCCGTAAAATAAAACGAAACAAACCTTCCTTTTATTTTAATGGACTTCTTCAAAAATACAAAACTAGAGAACAACTTGAGTCGTCTAAAAAATATAAATAAAAGAAAAAGCTTTTTCACCAAAAACTGACTAAAATCAGCCTTCTCACTATAACCAAAACTCTTAAAAAAAAAAAAAAATCTAAAACATAACCTACAAAGGTTGATATGCCATTAAAAAAAACATTTTTGGATGGTTGCTATTCTTTTCAGTCTTTTTTGAGAGGAAAGTCATTGGTATCTTGTTGAAAATGTCATGGTATACACGTTTAACTCGGAACTCATTTAATAATAAAAAAAAAGTAAAATAGATTTCGGATCTCCCACAACAAAATATTTTGCCAAATTAACACATTTTACTTGCTTTTTGTCTGACCCAACAATAACTACAAATTCCTTTTTAGTTTAAGTTGCCAATTAGTAAAGCAATTTAAATCTGCAAGAAATAAGAAAAAAATTTTTTTCTGAGAAGATATTTAAAACATATTCAGTTCCTTTCATCCGTTAAATTGATAATTACCTTTTTTTGGTACTATATTGCAGGTGCTAAATATCAAGTTTTTAGCTTAACTTTTCTTCTATTTATCAGAAAATCATGATTTCGACACTGATTTATATGTTTTATTTTTTCGTGCGCTGAATACATTTCTATCTTTGAGAATACTTAAAAAATAAATGAGTTACATGCAAAATTTAAGCATTTTCCGAAAATTTTAGTCCTTCACTGCAGACCAGGTTTTTTTCCAGACCTAAACTTATATTATTTTTTTATTGAAATTCTGATAGTTTTGTTTTATTCTTCCTCTTAAGTCGAAATAACATTAATAGAATTTCATAATTGGGCAGAAAATCATTTAGGGGAGTTAAAACGTAAAAAATATTCGCTTTTGCGAGTCTACTGTACAACGGACGGAGGTCTAACAAACATACTTTTAACTATAGATCACCAAAATCAATGCATTCTGTAGTTTGTAGTGGCAGACCGTACATCCGTAAATCTGAGCAAATATAGCTCTAAGAGTGCCATTATAGACCGTTTGGAATCGCTTACTTGCGTCAGGACTGAAATTTTCATTTGCGCCATAACAGCAACATATACGTCCTTAGAGTGATTCCTCTGGAGTATCGAATAAAGCCTCGAAATATTCAAAGGGCAAGAGCAATTTCCACCTCCATACAAGGAGTACACCTTTGAGTGTGTATGGCATAAACCTGGGGAGTAACAGCTTCCAGAGTGTATTTTCCCACAGTATATGAATTCAACTGGTAGCATCATGTTCGCTGTGCTATAATTTCCAATGGACTCTCGTTTGTGGGGAAAATGTTAAATAGCGCTCTTCATGTCAAGAATATTGTTTAAAACATTCTTCCAGAGGAAGACGTTGTGCATTTCCAACAGGGACTACTTGCTATTTAACATCCTCTGCAAAATGTTTGACAGTTTTACCGGCACAATCGACAGACCGGATCCACATTGTACATTTATGGAAAGACACCTAACTCGTTATGATTACCAACATCATATCCTTATGTGCAAAGTGTATGACGTATAGCAGAACGTTATTCACCATTCGTATGACTGTATGTATGACAAAATACAGATTTGAGATAATGATCGAGGATGAGGTAACGTATATTAATACGGAATTTGAATACTGTGCGCGTATCGATATGCACACGGGATCATTGACTGCAATCGAACGATGTTGCAAGTTCATTTAATCTTGAGTAAAATGACACATATTAAGGGTGCAGAAATTTTGAACATTCTCACTTTTAAAGGCTAAAGCCTGAAACCACATAAAACTGTCTTCTTATCTTTTTTTTGTTTTTTGTATTAAAAACACGCTTGAATTTTTTTTCCCGTGGCTAATAGATAAATTTGCATCACAACTCATTAATGCATGATTTTGATTCTGCAAGCCTCAATATTTTTAGCGATGAGTTAACTCGCTAAACTGACTGAACTTTCATGGTTTGATTGGCAGCCAGTCGAGCAGAAGGAAAACTCTTAATTCAAGTCCAGGAGAGGAAATTACTCCTCCTCTCAGCTACGTATAAAAATTATCTCGAGTCAATGCCCCTTTTCTTCGATAATATTACACAGTACACTTTATCAGTCACATAATAGTGAGGGTAAAATTGCAACAAATGAAATACGCCACGTAGCGAATGATCAGGTAATAACCAACACCGGGTTTCAAGAACAACCAAGTCTATTAAGGACATGGAGAAACTCAGGAGGTGACACACACACACAAATTGATTATTTAACAATAAACAGGAGATTCATGAATGTAGTTGTTCAATTTAAAACTCATCCAAGTGCCGACTGTGGAAGCGACCATCTCCCGGTTATATGGAAACTAAGGATGAAACTTCAGAAAATAAAGAAGCCTAGTGCAGCACCCAGACTGCAATATAACAGACTCGTGAATGACCTCAACCTGAGCAAAAATACACGGATATAGTGGAAAGGAATATACAATGGACATATTGAAAATGGAAACTCAAAATGGGACGCACTAAAGGAAGCATTACTGACATCGGTCAACAACATCGTCCCAAAGTAAAACAGACGTAGAACGAAAAATGAGATTCTCGATATAATACAAAGGAGACAAAAAGCAATGCCAATACATGGAACGGAATATAGAAAACTACACAAGGAAATAAGGAGCAAATGCAGACAGGCTAAAGAGGAATGGCTCAACAACAATTGTGCAGAAATAGGAGAATGAGCACGACTAATAAAGAAGACATGCATACAAAATTGAGGGAACAGAACAAAAAACATGCTCTTCAACTGGAAGTATAAAATCCAAGGATGGAACACTCATTTTAGAGAAGGATGAACAAATATATGAGAGTGAGAGAGAGAGAGAAAGAAACAATACACAGAAATAAAGACGGACCAGAAATATTAAAATCCGAAGTGGAAGCTGCACTAGCCAAATAGAATATAAACAAAGCAGCTGGACCAAACGGCATTGTAATCGACATGATGACAGCCTTAGGCAACATCACAGAAATTATAAAACGAATCTAAAACAGCGGCAAAATCTCGGAAGACCTAAGCAGATCAATTTTCACAGCACTGCCTAAGAAACCAGATTCAAACGAATGAGAACTCCACCGAACAATCAGTTTAATGAGTCACGTAACAAAACTCATTGTCCGAATTCTGATGAATAGAGCGCACAGCAGAATCAAACCGGAAATAGAACGAGAACAGTGAGGTGTCATCAAAGACAGGGAAACAATGAACGCGATATTTATGCTTAGATTGCTATCAGAAAAGGCAATATAAATACAGAAGGACGTAAGCCTGTGTTTCATCGACGACGCAAAGGCATCCGACGAAGTACGGTACAAAGACCTGATAGAGACGCGCGGCAACCTAGTTCCAATCTTTTCACTCTTTTTTTTTATTTTTTTTTTTTTCAATTGGAGTAGATAGACTAAACTATCGCCCTGTTCACACTCCACCCACGTCTATTGAACAGGTGAAGAGGCCCATCCCTTGTTTCTTGTTTAGGATGTGGTTTCCGGTTCTCTCTTTTCCAATCTTTTCACTCATTTCTTTATTTTTTTTCAATTGGAGTAGATCGACTAAACTATCGCCCGGTTCACACTCCAACCACGTCTATTGAACAGGTGAAGAGGCTCATCCCTTGTTTCCTGTTTAGGTTGTGGTTTCCGGTTTTTCTCTTTTCCAGTCTTTTCACTCTTACGTAGCCCTCTGCGCATCAGTGGCGTTTTCGCCTTGCTTGGGGTGATATGTTTTAAAAAAAAAAAACATATTCAAGAAAGACCTTAGAGTAATTTTAAAACCTGTACTGGCATGAAACTGCATGCTTAAAGATAGGAAACTAATTCAGTAGACACACAAAGATAGAAAGGTAAAACAAGGATATATCTTCTCACCAGATCTATTTAACCTCTAGAGAGAGACAATTCTGAGAGCTCTAGATGTTCTGCCAGGATTCGTCATTGGCGTCTGCAATCTGAATAATATAAGATACGCTGATGATGCAGTGCTGATAGCAAATACAGAAAAGAAACTGCAACACCTTCTACAGAAAGTAGTTAAGGAAAAACGGAAAGGGCTACAAACATGGCAATCAGTAAAAAGAGGAGCCCAAAATGCCAATTACAAGTTGGGGGTACTAAAATCAAACAGAAATTTAAATACCTGAGAAGTATTCTAACAGAGAACGGAAAAAGCGATACGGAGATCCGAAGGCGCATTCCATAAGCTAAACAGAGTATTAAGAGAGAGGAAAATTTCACTGGAAACAAAGGAAGAGAATACTGAATTGTTATGTGATGTCTGTTTTTCAATATAAGAGCGAATGCTGTATAACCTCATTAAAGATTAAAGAAAGACTTGAAGCAACCTACAGAAGGATACTCTGAACAGAATATGTGAGCAACGATGAGGTTTTGGAGAGGATAGACACAAGAAATTGATACTTAACGTCAGGAAAAGATAGCTGAAGTTTTCGGAACATGTATTGAGAAAGAAGGGTTTGGAGAATCTGATGCTCACGGGACAGACAGAGGGGAAGAGAGACAAGAGAAAACAATACGACATACTTGATGGACTTAAGTAGATGGATAGTGGAACGCGGATTGAATGGAATAACAAGAGAAGGGGTATTAAGAGCGACAAGAGATAGGAAGATGTAGAGGGCCACGAATTGTGCGAGTAAAATTTTCATTATTGAAGCAGTTTTCGCGGATTGATCTTTCAATCACAGTTTATAAAACTATCTTGCACCAAACATTGTAGAATAGCAAGACAAATCAAGAAATTTGTCAAATTACAAATGCTGTATCCCTCGAATGTTTCCAGCAGCAGCAGCAACAAAAATGGGTAGGTGTATATAAACTAGGAAATGGAATATATAATCAAGTTGTTAACCAAAAACGAAAAGGTTATGAAATAAACTATCAGCAATAGAAAGAGCTATAGCAGCAGACTTTAGAGGTTTAATTTCAGGAAAACCCAGAACCGACATTAACACTAATTATTCGGAAAGTGGAATATTTCCTGGATGAGAACGGTTCATTTTCCCATTACTAGGGCAATTAATTTATACAATAAATATCAAAATTTACAAAACTTGTTAAATTTTTCAAAACTAACTATTAAAAAATGTCAGTGTTTCTTACTAAATTTTATTATACAGATTACTTCCCTTTACTACCAAACTATGATAAAAATACGAAGATGGTGATCATTTTCAGGGCAGAAAATGGCTGAATAAAAAAACAAAAAACAAAAAAAAAAACAACGATTTATGAAGATCACGAAAAGCAAAATGGAAATGAAGAATTAAACATGCTTTAAGAACTGATTTGATCAACTGAATATGCAAATAAGTTCACCTATAATTAAGAACCACTCAGTTGAACAATAAGATGTATACGGAAGATATGCGGGTTTCGTTGTGGTCCAGTGGATATCGGCTCAGAGCGAGAAATCGGAGAGCCGAGTTCGAATTCCAGTTGAATCCATTGTATTCACTTACGCACAAATACCCTTGGGAAAGGTATTAATCCGTCTATTCCTTCCAGTTATGGGTTAAATAACAGGAAAGATTGGGTTCTATAGCCTTGGTCGGCAACCAGTCTACCGCAGAAAGCAATGGCAACCTACTGCGGGATAATCTTCTGCCGAGTCAGTCATGTCTCTTTCGAGACATGATCTCCCAAGCATGTATCACTATTGGCACTTAACTGACTGACTGTGCTAGGTTTTAGGAGGCTTAACTGACTGACTGTGCTAGGTTTTAGGAGGTAATCTTCGACTATAGGTCTTAGCGAGGATCATCCTTCTTTAAACCTAGGAAGGAAAAATCAATGAAGTGCAATAACGTTAAACTTGAAAACCTATTTCGTAAAAATTCGGTTTATAGAAAGGTTTCATAAATTTTTAACTGAAAATAACACCGGCTGCTCGGTCAATGAATGTTTCCGTATAAAGAACAGCTAATATTATTTATACCATCTGCTAAGTCGGGGGGTTAGTGTTTTCGCCTAGAGACGGCTCCAGAGGAAAAACGTCAAGGAAAACTTATACGATTTTTACATCTTGTCTAGTGTACACGTAGAGCTTTTACTTTAAACTAACATGTACCATTTTTTTTCGTTCGAATGGGAATAGAGATAATGTTCATGATAAAATAACATTATTTGTTGAATCCAGAGTTGACTTTCTATGAGGCCGCTAGAGATCCCAGTTTTCCCTGCTATTTCACCTATAGCTGAGAGGGAAAGAGATGGATTCATAACATTCCCAATGGTGTTTCAGCAAAAATAAATGTAAGAAACTCGACCGGTATTCAAACTCGGCTT